>AWOL01S0021946.1:120465-135424 GCA_000715115.1 Nicotiana otophora | reverse complement strand
TATAATGGAAATTATTGAAGGATTTAAATTGTTCTGAAGCATATTAAGGTTTCCAAGAAATTTATTAAATAAAGCTTCAAAAATCCTTATACGGATTGAAACAATCAGGGCGCATGTGGTATAATCGCCTGAGTGAGTACCTGTTGAAAGAAGGGTACAAGAATGATTCAATTTGTCCTTGTGTCTTTATAAAAAGATCTGGATCTAAATTTGTTATAATCACCATGTATGTTGATGATTTAAATATCATTGGAACTCCTAGGGAGCTTCCTAAAGTAGTAGACTAATTAAAGAAAGAATTTGAAATGAAAGATATTAGAAAGATAAAATTTTGTCTTGGTCTATAAATTGAGATATAAAAGATGGAATTTTTGTCCATCAACCAGCATACACTAAAATGATTTTAAAGCGATTATAAATGGATAAAGCATATCCTTTCCGACCTCATGAAAATAATGTAAGAGCTTCTTGGTCCCGAAATACCATATCTTAGTGCAATTGGTGCACTAATGTATCTTTCTAACATTACAATGTCTGACATAACTTTTTCAGTTAATGTCTTAACAAGACATAGTTATACTCCTACAAGGAGACATTGGAATGGAATCAAACACATATTGCGGTATCTAAAAGGGACTACCGATATGAGATTATTTTATGGCAATGATTGCAGTCCCGATCTTGTTGGTTATGTCGATGCTGGGTATTTATATGACCCACACAAGGCTCGATCTCAAACAAGCTATGACACTGCCATATCTTGACGATCAACTAAGCAATCAATCACGGCTACTTCATTTAATCATGCTGAGATAATTGTTATTTATGAAGCAAGTCGAGAATGTGTATGGTTGAGGCCTATAATACATCTTATTCGAGACAAATATGGTTTGAAGTGTGACAAACTACCCACAATTTTGTATGAAGACAATGCAGTATGCGCAGCCCAATTGAAGAGGGGATTCATAAAGGAGATAGGACAAAGCAAATTTCACCAAAGTTATTTTTCACACATGATCTTCAAAGGAATGGTGATATCAATGTGCAACAGATCCGTTCAAGTGATAATATGGCTGATCTGTTCACCAAATCTCTACCGACGTCAACCTTCAAGAAACTAGTGTACAAGATTGGGATGCGAAGGCTCAAGAATGTGAATTGATGCTCTCATCAGGGGGAGTTAATACGCGTTCTACTCTTTTTCCCTTACAAGGTTTTGTCCCACTGGGTTTTCCTTGCAAGGTTTTTAACGAGGCAACCAAAAGACCTCTAAACATGTGTACTCTTTTTCCTTCACTAAGATCTTTTTCCCATAGGATTTTTTCCTAATAAAGTTTTAACGAGGCACATTATCTATGGACATCCAAAGGGGAGTGCTATAAGAAAAATCAAATTATGGTGGATGTCTACTCTTCCTCCATGATCTTCTCAAATGTTTAATGACATATTCAATGACATATTTCTATGCTTAATGACATATTCAATGACATATTTTTCTTCACTTTTCATGCCTATATAAAGGCCTTGTAATAGATAAAAAAATATACACAATTGAAGAAGAAATACTCTTCCTTCTCTCTATCTCTATTTCTTGTTCATGTTTACTAAATTGCTTTTATTTCATAACTTGTTCTTGTTCATATTTTACTAAATTGCTTTTATTTCATAACACAATTATAACTCTCTACTACTTATTATTAAGAACCTCTTCCCTTTTTATGCTAAACATACAAAAATATCAAGCAGATCCGTATGAGAATTTGAACTGGGTAAAGGGCACCTTTTAATGTAAAAAATATAGATAATATTTGGTTAAAACGAATCTTTGAGTTGCCCTTTCAGGGAAATTCGATTTAAAAAAAATATCTTTGAGTTAAAATAAAAATGGAAAAGGACTAAAATACTCCTGTTATTTGGTAAATAATTTAGTTTTACTTTTCGTTCACCTATTGGTCCGAAAATGCATACAACGTTATCTTCTGGTCTAAAATTACCCCTGCGACTAACGAAAATTTATGTGGTCCCATTTTTAATGTGTTTGTAGCACGTAATTGGGCCATGTGACATCCCAAATCGGATTGAGTTATACCCGCCTCATTTGTTAAATCCGACCAATCAGTAAAAAACAACGAACGACAATGTCTCAAACTTTAACCGGACTCTCAAAGAATGACCTAGGAGTTAAACCACGATAAAGTATGTCTACAATACCCATTTGGAGTTTTCAAATCCCGTTGTTTGCAATAAATTTTAGACATATATGAAAAAAGTGCAATCACAGACATAAAAGATGAATAATTTTATTGATGAATCTTTGTGGGTACAATTATATTTATTCCCTTGATTCTTTCTCCGGGTTGTTCTCCGTGATTCGAGGGCTGGAGTAGCGTGTTTCTCGAACGTAGGATGATTCATACCTCCTTGGATGTATCTGATATCCATGAAAGTATGTTGTGAATCTTCTTGAAATATTGATTATCAAGAATTATCCGGCCACATCTTGATCTCTTTGTGGATATCCCATAAGTTTATGTGATATTAATGATCTCCATTTTTTAGATGCCCTTTTTAAAAGAATATGTAATCCTTTTTTATAGGAATGACCTAGGGCTAGGGTATAGTAGCCTCCAATTTAGGGTGTTGGTAGAGTAGCTTCCAAACAACCTTAATGGACTCATAAGATTTTAAGAGTCGTCTTATAGCAATATCTTGAATTAGAATTTAACTTGATCAGTTAAAATTTTAGTATCTATAAATATCCCCTGCTTCAACGTTTGTCAGGAGTGTAGGCTTGACGAAACTTGATGATAAGATTTGAAGTACCCCATCATCACAATAGATAATTTTGAAGTTATAACAAGAAGCAAGAAAGAACTTGTGGATCAAACGCCGTAAATTTCTCTACAAGTTTCAAGCTTCAAGTAATCAAGTTTAAGTTTATGAAATCAAGTTCAAGCTCAAGAACAAAGAACAAATCAAGATTCAAGGAGTACGAGTTCAAATCAAAGTTCGTGCTAGTTGAATTCAAGATCATCCTTTGTGGCAACAAATATAGATTCAAGTTAAAGCTCAAAGGTCCTTGAATTTATTTACTATTGGAAAGAAGAATTAGAGGATTCATAAAGATTGTAACACTCAAACTATTTGAAATCAAATACTACAATTATTGTAATATTTTTCAGCCTCGATTATTTTTTTGACGCAAATTTATTGTCTACAAATTCTAGCCAATTTGTTTGCAACAAATTTTAAATATATGAAAAATAAACTATAATCGCAAAATAAGAGAAAATATTTGTACTAATAAATTATGAGTACAATTCTGTTTCTCCCTTGATTATTCTATCTTAATTGTTTTCGTGATTCGAGGGCTCAAGCAACATATTTCTTGAATATAGAATGATGCACACCTCATGGGGATATATTTGATCTCCAGCTTCTTGAGCTATTTGATTATCAAGAAGTATCCAGCCATATTTTGATCTCTTTGTGATATATCAAGAAGTATCGCCACGTAGCCCAATTACGTGCTGCCAACACATTAAAAAGGGATCACAGAAATTTCCGTTAGTTGCGAGGGTTAATTTAGAACAGAAGATAATGTTGTATGCATTTTCAGACCAGTAGATGGACGAAGAGTAAAAGTAAATCATTTACTAAACGATAGAGATATTTTTAGCCCTTTTCCGAAATAAAAACTCTCTCCTTTATGTTTGCGACTAAAGTTGTAAGCTCTTGGTTGTAACTTCACCCAGCACAAATAGTGAACTTTATTTCAGCCAAATGTTCTCCTCTCTTGTAATTTCTCTCTCTCTCATTATTCATTGGCTTACATCTACCATAAAATAACTAAAAAGAGTAAATACTATAAAAAAGAAAATAAAGAATTTCCAATATGGTAAAGTTTCCATAAATTGAGATTATTTAAAGCTTATCTTTTAGCGACTACTCTTTAAATTCTCTATCCATTAGTTCATTGGAGTAAATTTGTCTTTAGAAAAAATAATTAGAAGATTTTTTCGCAGACAAATTTAGCCAATTGAATTAACGAGATAGAATTTATTTATATCTTGGCATAAAAAAGAATAAAATTAAAAAATAGCTACTTTTCAGCCTTTACAATTGAAAAATAGCCACTATCATAAATTCTATAGGTTAAACTCCGTAACAGTAACTTGAAAGGTGTGGCTAGCCTGCGCTGTTACTACAATGAAAGGTTATTTGTGCAAATGCCTATAATTTGGGCCTTTTTTGGGCCTATAAAAAAGCCCATCTTCATGAACCAGAAACCGTGTTTTTCTCCTTAAAACTCCTTATATTACTCTTCTGCCATTGGCTGTATCTCTGTACAAAAAGCAAATCCGTAACCCTAAGCGACCAGCTTCTTCTCTCTGTAATCCAGCTGCTCTCCCTCTAGATCAAATATTTTCCTGAATCTCTTTCAATCCCATCAAAATTTCAATCACTACCCAATTAAAGCTTTAATCTTCACACTTCTCCCCCATTAAAACTTTAATCTTTATACTTTTCCCCTTCCTCTCCTTATTTCTCTACATCTGTCTCCTAAAATCACAGATCTTGGTAAGTTTTCTGTTATTTTCTCGTGTTTATTACATGGATCTTTCATTTTATTTGTTTTATGTTTATGATTTAGCAAAAAATTCACATACCCATGTCGGATATTTACACATCTGTGTTGTAAAGTTCATGTTTTGTTATGGATGAATTATCTCTGGGCTGATTTACAGTCACAGAGTCAGATCTAGGAATTGAAATTTATGGGGTTCGGGATGCCAACGGAACCCGTTGACTATTTGTATTACTGGGTTCAAATTTAATATTTATACATATTTAATAGATTTCTCAACACATATACATGGTTTGCGCCAAAGACGGTTCAGCTGAACCATGATCTTAGACCGTGCATCTGCCTCTGTTTGCAGATTTACATCTGTGTGTGTGTTTATCAACATATTTTTAAATTTTCATTGATATAATTGATCCGTCTAAATTGGGGACAAATTACTTTTGAAACAGAATATAATTGGTAAAGATTTTATGTATTATTATGGATTTATAATGTTTTAAATCTATGTCTATAAGTTTTCCCCAATAAGAGAAGAATTGATATAGAGGACTCATATGGGCTTTGGCACTTTTTGCTCTTGGGTTCATAGATCAATGGTTATGCCAGATCTGTGCTGAATTAACCAGTTTACTTGTTGATACGAAACTTACTGTCAATGACGCCATGTGTTTTAACCATCACATGCTCATGTTGCTTATTTATTGTAGAAGATTTTTCTTTCGTTGATTTGAGTATGGTGTCAGAAGTTTTAACTTCTGGTCTCTGTATGTTTCTCCCTTTTCTGCACTTATTGCTTCATACTTTGTTAAGTAATAAAATATATAACTACTTCGTCCTTGTCTGCAGCCTGATCTTTCAGCTGAGGTTTTTGTTGCCTGAATACGTAATGGCTTCCTTGGATATGACTCTTGATGATATGATAAAAAGTAGGAGAAATACTGAGAGAGGTGGTAGAGGACAAGGCAGGGCCCGACGTGGAAGAGGAGGATCATTTAGAGGTGGAAGAACAACAGGGGCTCCTCGTAAAGGGCCACTTGGTGTAAATGCTCGGCCATCTGCCAACAGAATTGCCAAGGCAAGCTCAAAACTGATGGAGTCTTTTGCATTTCCTAGACAATTTCATATGCTTTAGAAATGAAACGGAGAGTTCTCCGCATATTTGCTATAGAATTGACATACAAGAGATATTGGCATGTTTGGCTCTAAGGAGAAAGTCCAACGTGGTTCAGCCGTAATAAGCTGTCAAATGGTAGTACAAAGTATTGATGATCCTCTAACTCCTTCAATTCGAATGGGTTTTCTTCGAGGAATGTGCAATGGATTTTGATAAAATGGGATATTCAGGTGGCCCTGTTGTGGCACATTTGCTTCTTTGTGTAGCATGTTGCTTGAGGTGCTTCATTAACTGGAAAAAATTAAAGAGATTTCACCTTTTAATTTCCATAACATCTAGAGGGTTGTACTTTCTTAACCATCTCTAATCCTCACTATCTAATAGCAATTGCTTTAAAAGGGAGTTTGTGATTGTCCTAAAGGATCCTACTGCAATATGTGGAACTGCTGTGGAGTCGAGATCTTCTGTTACAATCTAGTTCATGGCCTCTTTGCAAAAGTTGCTTCCTTCACTGAACATCAAAAGTGGAGCTCTTACCTTTTGCTTAAGGACCTGTTGATGTGCAGTGGGTCAAATCCTCATTCCACCAACACTTTTATCCATAGTTCATTCCTCTTTCTCTATTAGATTTCATTGTTTTTGAGAAATTCGACGTAAGAAATTCCTCCTAGTTCGATGGAACGCTGATGATATCTGATTTAATCTTGAAGAATGGTTATCTGTCTTATTTTTTGGTAGTATTGCTGACTTTTAACTTTCCACCTGGATATATTTTGGGCATGCTCTCTTCAGTCTTCCCGCAGAACGAAGAATTTGCCATGGCAGAATGGCAATGGCTTGTTTGAAGATAGTCTTAGAGCTGCAGGGATATCGTCTGGATTGGAGAGTGGCACTAAGGTGTATGTTTCCAACTTGGATGTTGGAGTGACAAATTCAGATATAAGGGTACAGCTTGTGCATGTCTTTCAAATATATACTTCTTCGCAATAGATATCTTTCAAGATCTGTTAAAAGAGGACTTGCTACACAGGAACTCTTCTCCGAGATTGGTGAACTAATACGATATGCTATCCACTATGACAAAAATGGCCGTCCAAGTGTAAGTTATTTTCTGCTAATTTAAAGCATAGTTCTGCATTAACTTTTACTCGTATTGCTTGGTTATGCACAAGTTACTCATCAGTTGGTGATGTCTATGCTGCCTAGTTTGAACTAGAAAATTAAAGTACAATTCAGCATGGGCTTAAAGCTGTATATTATAAATGAAACAATTTATCACCTTCTCAAAAAAGAGTTATCATTGCTTCTAGGGATGTCACCAACTGTTTCTGAGAAGAACCTAGTGAGTGGGTTGAAGCTTGATGTGGTTTAGAAATGCATCTACTGGTATTTGAGTATTAGAAGTTCAATTAACTGGGGAAATAGCCTCCTACGAGACTTAAGAAGTATCTAGTTTTTTTGATAATGCAAAGTAATACACGAGACCCACATTTGGAAGCAGCTTTCAGCTCATAAACATGCCAGTCGTATGCCCCATACTTTCTAATTAATAACCTTACTCATTTGAGCTCTTTATCTTTGTATAATTGTGTCATGTCAAAGGATTACATTTGTTATTTGAGATGGAGTAGAAATCATTGGTTTGAAGCAGTGAGGTGGTAGGAATAAAAGATTCATTAGCGGGTAAGCCTGAGAAAAATGAATATTGGAGTCTAGTGTTCGGAAAAAATAATAATCTGCATGGCACATATGTCTGAATATGTTTATATATATGTTGTTTTGTTCTTGTTAACTTGCCATAATTCAAATCAGCTGCTCAATACACTTGTATATCACCTCTTTATCATAACAGCTGGCCAATGATGCTGGTGTCTAGCTTGATGATCTATATATCTCTTCTTTTTAATCTTCAACTGTTAGTTCATGGTACTGAATTATTCATTTTAAACATCCCGCTTTTCTGTGTCTTTTACACGTGTATTAGTTTGTCAGTTGTTGTTTCTTTTAGATTAAATACTCTAGTTGTTTTTGTAGTACTAGCTTGTATAGTGTTGGAGTTACCCTTGATGGTAAATTGTTAATCACTTACAGGGTGCAGCTGAGGTGGTTTTTGCCAGGAGGAGTGATGCATACCAAGCACATAAAAGATACAACAATGTTCAGTTGGATGGGAAGCCAATGAAGATAGAAGTTGTTGCTCCCCCCACAGACATGCCTTTATCAGCTCGTGTAGATGTTGGACGAGGAAGTGGAAGGAGGACAGTTGTCACTCTGTATGTGATATTAATTTCTTTCTTTCCTTCTCTTAGTATCTCTGGTTGTCTGTGTGACATCCATGCTTATTATCCGACTGTTGCAGTATGTACCGCCATTTTACTTTCAGAATAATTTGTACTGTGTTGGGTTGTCGGTAATAGCAAATGTTCCACATAATTGCTTTTAGCTTCTTAGTAGTGCTTTAGCCCAAGATTGCTTGTTAATTGATACTCATTCTTGCCCTATTATAATGACAGATATGTGCCTTTTTCTTTCCTGATGATGTGAGAGTTATTTGCTTGTTTGTAGTTGAATTTTTATGCAGGGTGGTTGTTTTGGTTGGGGTTGTCTTATAAGAATATTGTTTTTCAAAAGTAGTACGTTTTATGGGTGAAATGTTGTCCAATATCTTTTTGGGCAGTTAAAGTGAACCTATGTGTTGTGCAGGCCTGGCTCAGCTCGTGGAAGGGGTGCTGCATCTGCTGCTAATCGTGGTTCAAGGTGAGTTTCTGATGTGTACAGTTATTTGTTCTCTGGATGTTGTTTAGTTACCGGTAGGGTAAGGGTGGAACATGTTTGTTCGGAGGCCGGCCCTAAGGTCATATAAGAGTAGAATGGTGGGTTTTTGCTTTAAGGCAATTTTAACAAATTTGATGATTATTAGATGTCAGACTGGAATGTTACACTCTATGCAGCCTAATTGGATGCATATTGGTTCATCTTGAGCTATTCCAATACATATCTTCTATTGTGGAGAGTTTGGACGGTGGACATCTGTTTGTTTGCAATTTTTAGCATCTCACACCTGAAGTTGATGTTACACGTAGCTTACTTTTTTCTGTTAGTGCTATTTACATTGAAGTGTTAAATGAAGAGATTCTTCTGGATCAGCTAATCAAATGTACTTTTGATGTGGAAGACTACAGATTTAAGATATATCTTTGTGTTGAGTTGCCTTTTTGAGTGTTAGTTGTTTAGCATGTTCTCTTCTTCACGGCTGCATTGTCTATATTGAAGACAAATATACTATTAGGTAAAGTTGCATCAGATTGAAATTACAGTTATTTTGTGGTAATAAAGTGATTAGCTGAAACCCTTGATAAAGGAAAAGATGGTTTTGGTTAAACAAATGGTTGGAATTTCTAAAGTAATTGTCTTGTATCTTACTGTATAGTCAAAGGGGCCGTGGTGGTTTTGGTAATGCATCGGGGCGTTGGCGCAACCGTGGCCGTGGAGGTGGACGCGGGCGTGGTCGTGGTCGTGGCGGTAGGGGGAGGAAGAATGGCGTTGAAAAGTCAGCAGAAGAACTTGATAAAGAGCTGGAGAAGTATCATGCTACCGCAGATACTATGCAAACCTAATGACGGTGTGTACTTTCAGGCCTTGTGGCATAAGCAAAAGAATTGGAAGAACATTTGCTGTAAAGAGTTTACCGAATGTTTTAGTGGTTTTTCTGATATCTGATAGATTTGGAGGTTACTGGTTTTGGTTTAATGGTTTGTAACATGACTATTGGAATGTCAATGCTGTAGTATATGACTATATAGTTGCGTTATTTTTGTTTTGTGACCCAACCAGTTATTAACCATGGATCTGCATGGTATGAATGCGAGAAAGTTGAACTGCCATGTATATAGTGTTCTCAGCGGAATCAGATTTCTATCTGTCCAAGCCCTTGGGGACGTAGTTACCTGGCACATGTGCTGGTGCAGCAGGTACCTTGTGGAATTAGTTGATGTGCATGAAGTCGATCTGGACCTTATTTTAAAAAATAAGTTGAACTATATGTACTAGTGTTCAATCTTTGTAGGGCGCCAATTTGGTTCGTGGCTTCTGTTCTGTTGCAATCTAGGGATCAGTGTACTTTAATCGTAGTTTTGATATTAGATATTCGATATTCATTATCTATGTAATACTAATTCATTTGTTTTACACCCTAACTTGCTTAAATAATACTTGGTATAAATTTCTCAATCTTTTTAAGTTGTGCGGGAAATAGCAATGTAGAATTTAATGTCAAGACAATTGTGGGATTAGTTCTGTAGAGCTGTGATGTAAATTGAACATCATATTCACTGTGCATAGATTGGTTACATTAGATACTGAGTTTTATGTTATCAAAAGTTTTATTTTTGTTGTGAATAGTGACGTACTAATTGAAAAATCGCTATGGTATAGATTTTTTTCAATTATCGGCCGAACCGAAACGATGAAAAGCTATGCAGAAATCCATTTCACGCACCAGTTCAAGGTATAATTTTACTAAAATTGAAGATTAGGACTGAGCTGAACTCTCTACCTGAATAGCCCATCTAAGGACCCAAAACATTAGGATATAATTCATAAGTAGTCACTTTTCAACTTATGTAATTAAATAATAATCAACAACAACATACCCAGTATTACCCCACATTGTGGGGTCTGGGGAGGGTAATGTGTACGCAGACCTTACCCCTACCTTGTGAGGATAGAGAGGCTGTTTCCAATAGACCCTCGGCTTAAGAACGTATAAGCACCACATTAATGAAAATATAGACAAGAAGGGACAGTACCAAAAAGCCATACAAAAGCAGAATAAAAACAACAAGATAGTAAAGTGATCAACAATGAAAGAAAACAACGGTTAGTTATAAAAACCTACTACCAACAGAAAGCAAGACTGCGTGTCAATACTACTGTTATGAACACTCTAAACTACCTACTCTACTACCCTAATCTTTGACCTTCATACTTTCCTATCAAGGGTCATGTTCTCGGTCAGCTGAAGCTGGGCCATGTCTTGCCTAATCACCTCTCTCCACCTTTTCTTAGGCCTACCTCTACCTCTCCGTAGGCCCTCCAATATCAACCTCTCACACCTCCTCACCGGGGCGTCTGTGCTCCTCCTCCTCATATGACCAAACCTCCCCAGCCGCGTTTCCGACATCTTGTCCTCAATAGGTGCCACACCCACCTTGTCGCGAACAACCTCATTTCTGATCCTTTCTAACCTGGTGTGCCCGCACATCCATCTCAACATCCTTACCTCTCTACCTTCATCTTCTGGACATGAGCGACCTTGACTGGCCAACACTTAGCCCCATACAACATCGTTGGTCTGACCACCATTCTGTAGAACTTATCCTTAAGTTTCGGTGGCACCTTCTTATCACACAAAACGCCGGAAGCGAGTCTCCATTTCATCCCCCCCCTCAAATACGATGTGTGACATCTTCATCAATCTCCCCATCCACCTGAATAATAGACCCAAGGTGCTTAAAACTTCCTCTCCTAGGGATGACCTGCGAGTCTAGCCTCACCTCCCCTTCCTCTTCTTGAGTCTCACCACTAAACTTACACTCCAAGTACTCTGTCTTGGTCCTGCTTAACTTGAAACCTTTAGATTCCAAGGTCTGCCTCCATACCTCTAATTGCGCGTTCACACCGTCTCTTGTTTCGTCAATCAAAACAATATCATCTACAAATAGCATGCACCACGACACCTCCCCTTGGATGTGGTGCGTCAGTACGTCCATCACCACAGCAAACAAAAAAGGGCTAAGTGACGACCCCTGATGCAATCCCATCATAACCGAAAAATGGTCCGAGTCCCCACCTACCGTCCTCACTGGGGTCTTTACTCCATCATACATGTCCCTAATCAAATTAATACAGGCCACAAGAGCACCTCTAGCCCCCAAACATCTCCACAAAACTTCGCTTGGAACTTTATCGTACGCCTTTTCTATGTCGATGAACACCATATGCAAGTCCTTCGTTCTCTCCCTATACTGCTCCATCAATCTCCTTACAAGGTGGATGGCTTCTGTAATCGAACACCCCGACATAAACCTAAACTGGTTCTCGGAGATAGACACACACCTCCTCACCCTTAGCTCTACCACTCTCTCCCAGACTTTCATAGTATGACTAAGCAGCTTGATACCCCGATAGTTATTGCAATTTTGGATATCACCCTTGTTCTTGTATACAGAAACCATCATGCTCCACCTCCACTCTTCGGGCATCTTCTTCATTCTAAAAATGTCATTAAATAACCTAGTGAGCCACTCAAAGCCTGTCTTGCCCGCACTCTTCCAAAACTCCACCGAGATTTCATCCGGCCCGGTCGCTTTGCTCCTGCTCATCTTACGCATAGTCCCCTCAACTTCATCAACTCTAATGCGCCTACAATACCCAAAATCACAACGACTCCCCGAGAGTTCCAAATCACCCAGTACAATGCTCCTGTCCCCTTTCTCGTTCAAGAGACTATGAAATTTGGTCTGCCATCTCCGACGAATAAGCCCCTCATCCAACAAAACTCTACCTTCTTCCTCCTTGATGCACTTCACTTGGTCCAAGTCACACGCCTTCCTTTCTCGAGTCTTGTCTAGCCTGAACAACCTCTTATCCCCACCTCGGCTCTCGAGTTCCTCATACGAACGACTAAAAGCTGCAGTCTTTGTCGCCGTAACTGCTAGCTTTACCTCTTTCTTAGCCAGCTTATAATGCTCCTTATTCCCCCTCTTCTCCCCCCGTATACACTTTCCACTAGCTTCAGATACGCCGCTTTCTTGGTTTTTACTTTTCCTTGCACCTCACCATTCCACCACCAGTTTCTCTTGTCACCACCAGAGTTACCCTTTGAGACCCCTAATACCTCTTTCGCGGCTTCCCTAACACATTGCGCAGTCGTGGTCCACATAGCGCTTGTGTCCCCACTACTCCTCCAAGCCCCCACAGTCAACAACTTGACCCCCAACTCCCGTGCTTTAGCTTCCGTCAAGGCTCCCCACTTGATCCTATAATTGCTATACATCGCCCTCTTCCTCCTCTTTCTCGTGATCTCAAGGTCCATGAATAGGAGCCTATGAAGGGTCGAGAGGTTCTTACTCGGGATGACCTTGCAATCCGTGCAAAGACCTCTATCGGACTTCCTGTAGAGTAAATAATCAATCTGAGTCTCGGCCACAGAACTACGGAAGGTGACCAAGTGTTCCCTCCTCTTCGGAAAATTCGAGTTTGCTATCACCAAATCAAATGCTGTAGCAAAGTTCAGCAGAGACGTTCCTCCTCCGTTTCTATCTCCAAAACCGAAGCCACCATGCACATCATCATACCCCCCCAGACGTCGCTCCAATGTGGCCGTTGAAATCTCTTCATATGCAAAAGGTCCAACTACGAGCTTTTTAACTGCAACAACTTAAATATACGCTATTGGAGCTGGAATTACCGCGGCTGCTGGCACCAGACTTGCCCTCCAATGGATTCTCGTTAAGAGATTTAGATTGTACGCATTCCAATTACCAGACTCATAGAGCCCGGTATTGTTATTTATTGTCACTACCTCCTCGTGTCAGGAATGGATAATTTGCGTGCCTGCTGCCTTCCTTGGATGTGGTAGCCGTTTCTCAGGCTCCCTCTCCGGAATCAAACTCGGTATACGGGATACCACGCACCATCTCATCCAAATCCTCTCACAAACGCCTTTTGACTTCCTTATCCAAGCTTGCTTGGGGTGCGTACGCACTAATTATGTTCAAAGTAAAACCTCCAACAACTAGCTTAATATTCATTAGCTTGTCATTCACCCTCCTAACCTCCACCACTAGTTCACGGAGGTCCTTATCAACCAAGATACCTACCCCGTTCCTGCCCCCCACCCTCCCAGAATACCACAGTTTAAAACTGCCCACATCCCGCGCCTTAAAATTATATCCGTGTCTAATTGCGTGGAAATATATGAGAAATTATATTCGTTTTGAACAACATTGACTTTAAATCTTGAATCGGGAAAGGTACGAATTCTGTCGGCCAAAATAATACAAGGAGTTCAATGTTGATTTTCTTTAGTAATCTAACTATAATTCATTGCTCAAGTCAATTAAATTTAATTTTTTTTCTACCAAATAAATTAAACTTTCTTGAAAAAAGGAATGTAGTGTTTCCTTTTATAGATTTTCCACTATTTTCTTTTTAATGTGTATAAATCAATGTTTGAGAACAAAGTAAAAATTCATCTATCTAACGATGATACAGTAAATTAGGTGAACCAAATTTGTTGGACAAATGGAATAATTTATACCCTTTAGAATTCTCAAATATTAAAGTATTAATGCAAGAAAAATTGCGACATGCATAGGTCACTTATGTGTCTTTCATCGTTCCTTTATTCCCTCTGTCATCATTTCATCACACATTTGACAAAAGAACAAAAAGTTCCTCTTCTTTATTATACAAAAAAAAAATGATGTTGAGAGCCTATGTTTTTTTTACATATTATTTCAAAGTGGCATCCAATGATATTAATCTTAAGTGCACCATATCAAAGTAACTTTTGTATATATTTGAACTATTCATATGGATAAAGTAATATAATTTCTAAAACTTAGTGAGTGAAGCTCTTGCAATTGGAGATTGGCCACTTAAGTCAATATCCTAACAAATCCAAAAATCTCCAACTAACTAAAGTTGCAATTCTTAACAAACTCCAAAAAGCGCACCAAATCCTAAAGCTACCTAGGTGTTGAAAAATGATAGAAACAAGTAACCATTTAGCCAATCAAAATGGAAGGGGTATGTGTCTTAATTGGAAGCAACTAATTACTTATTATATATAGAGGCGGAGCCACAATGTAGGCTACGATTTCGGCCGAATCCTACCTTTGGTTCAATTTATATATTTATTTTAAATTTTTTATTAAATATATATAAATTATTAATTTAAAATCTAATAACTTAAAGAATTAAAATTTCGAATTTATAAGTTTTAAATTCTAACTTCGCCTCAAATTATATATACAATAACGCAAAAGTAGAAAGATCAATGAGTACCACTTAATATAGTACGGTTGTCCCCAAATCCTAAATGGTACTAGTAGTACACTTTGATACAAATCAAGAACAATGTAGAAATGTGTGCTACCTGAGGATAAGGTTTTATACATAATATATTAAATAGACAATACTATGAATGAGTAGTTCTTTAAACTCCCTGGCCCCTACTCCATTACAACCCC
>AWOL01S0021946.1:101425-119016 GCA_000715115.1 Nicotiana otophora | reverse complement strand
CTTGCCACCCCCCCAAAAAAAAACCACAAAAAAGAAAAAAAGAGAAAAGAAAACGCAACCCTAAATCTTGGCTACGTATAATGCTTTTGGGTCGAACCTTATATACGTGCAAAACAATTAACTATAAATTGAGTTAAATATATTTTTCAGAATACATTCTTTCAACTTGTAATAAACAATATCTAAATTCTAAATATGCCATCGGGTCAATGAACAACGATTCTCGAGATATGTTCATAACTTATATGGTGATGTGTTGGCAAATTGCTTTTCATACAAATCGACTCAAATGTGATGGAATTTTAAAATTGCTAAGTGATAATAAAGAGAATACAATCCAAAATCTTGGCCACTGCTTAGTTCAATCTTTGTGGGGTTTTAATTGGCAATGGTTCTTTAGAAATGTCAACCTCTTATAGGCTAAAAATACTCTAAATATTGCATCCAAAGGTGTGACATATTTTTCAATAAAATGGGTGAAAAATATGAGGTCTTAGGTTTAAATCCCCAAAGAGGAAAAAATACTTGATGATTTCTTCCCATCTGTCCAAATTTTGGTTGATAAAATTACCTGGTACTTATTACTGGTGGAAGGTGACAAGTATCCCGTAAAATTAATCGAGGTGCGCGCAAACTGGCCCGAACGCCACGCTAATAAAAATCCAAATATTGGTAACCAGTAAATGTTCCACTCTCTATTGGTCCCTCAAAACCTCCAACAAATCGAAGTCTTAACTCAATTTTCAAACCACGTAAACAAGGATATAATGCTCAGATGTGGACCTTTTTTTTTTTTCTTTACTACTTAAGCTATAATGGGAAAAAGAAAAAAGATTGAGGAGCTAATATTTCATGCCAAGTGTCAACAGAGTAAAAGAAAAGTCCCAAACTCTTTACTCACGCTTGAATTCTATCATTTCTATGTTAGCCTTACATCACTTTTTGCTTTTCCTTCTTGTTTTTATTCTTCTATTTTAAGTAGAAAAACTATTTATTTAAAAAATTTCTTAACATATGATAATCTCTTACGTGTTTGCATATGTCATCTAAGGAGTCAACAAATCCTAACCAAATAAGATGCCATTTGCTATTTTAGGATGTTCACATGTCATGTGATGATTGGTGAATTAAAAATGGATGAAAAAAATGATCATAATACCTTTCCAATTGTAGCAAAGATTCCATAATGTTCATATAGAATTATTACTTCCTTTCAATTTCAGCCATATATTTATGTTCATGTTTCATTTATTTATATTTTCCTATGAAAGGTAAGGCATGAATCTTGTTAATACAGGTAGGAAACATCATTAAGAATTTAAGATTGTGGTGGGATGAATATAATTCATCTATTCTTAACTAGAGGTCTCGAGTTCGACTCTAGAAATAAAGAAAATTTTGGTAGAAAGTACTTCATTCTTTAATATACCTTACGCAATGAAAATTTAATTTGAATTTTTAGGATCCATAATGAGTACCGAATACTGAATGAGAAATCAAAAAAGGGGATCTTTACACAAATAACTGGATAAATTCGTTGTTTATTTTTTCTAGCTGATATACATAGATTATGCATTGATAATATATATATTTGTTGGTTATTTTTAGTGAAAGTGATTGAGTTGGACGACTATTTAGGTTAATTCTTACAAAGAAACGAAAGTAGGAAAGGAAAATTGGGCAAATTCCACTAAAACAGACCAATAAGCTATACGCGTGGGCCGACAAGCCCTTTAGCATTCTGTGACCGCCCCATTCCGGTGGAGTCATTTTGCATTAATATTCCTAAGAAAATGAAAAAGTGTTCCAATAAGAAATATTAATGCATTTAATAACGTATGTAAGTTTAGTTATTGAGTTTGTAATATTTGAAATAATATTTACGTATTTAAAAACTGTATAATACAGTATGATATGAGAAATAATTGAAAATTTTTGCAATTAAAACTGTTTAACTTTTAGGAATATAATATATTTGTCATACATTGGCAAATGGCAAGTGTCCTCTTTTATTTTTCTTATAAATAATAGGGCAAAGTTCCAAATATGCCCTTGTACTATACGAAATTGAGCACATTTGCCATTCGTTAATACTTTAGCTCAAATATACCCTTACCGTCACATAGTTGGTCCATATATGCCATTAGAGTTACACAGTTGGCCCATATATGCCTTTTTCGAAACGGAATTCACCCAAACTAATTAGCTCTTTCGTTAATTGTATTAAAGTGTATTACAAACACTATTTCCTTTTTATTATTACTTTTTTTCTTTACCTATCTCTTTTCTTTCTTCTTTTTTCTTTTCTTGTCTTTTTTTGTTTTTTCCTTTTTCTTTCTCCCTTATCCGATTTCCTCCATTACTGATGTCTTCTCCATTTTCGTCACCAATTTCACTTGACAAAACTCATGAATTCCAATTATTAAGAAACTTCTCGCATAAAAATATTTTAATAGAACATATGTTTGTCAATTTTTAATTTTTACTGAACATATATTTAGTTCTAAATAATTAACAAAGTAAGATTGAAATAATATTTATGTAACACAAAATCCGAAAAATCCAACAAAATCGAATAATCCAAACCGATATAATTGGATCAAAACCAAACCAACTCGTTCCATGTACACCCCTAGTTTACATAGTTAATAAAAACAATAGAAAATATCCAGCTGAAAAAGATGAAAAAAGACTAACAACTCAAATTTATAACACTACAACTTGAACTCTAGGCTTTTAATCATTAAATTATCTTTGGAAAATAATTTAAATATTTTGATCTTTTGAGTATTGTTAAAGGTTGAGATGCTTTTATTATTTTAAAGTTTAAACCATAATTTTTGGAACAATTTAATTTCGTTTATTTAGAGGGCTAGTGAAATTGGAACTTGATTACTTTATGAGAGAATTTTCTTAGTAATTGGAATTCATGAATTTTGTCAAGTGAAATTGGTGACGAAAATGGAGAAGACATCAGTAATGAAGAAAATCGGATAAGGGAGAAAGAAAAAGGAAAAAACAAAAAAAGAGAAGAAAAGAAAAAAGAAGAAAGAAAAGAGATAAGTAAAGAAAAAAAGTAATAATAAAAAGAAAATAGTGTTTGTAATACACTTTAATACAATTAACGAAAGAGCTAATTAGTTTGGGTGGATTCCGTTTCGAAAAGGGCATATATGGGCCAACTGTGTAACTCTAAGGGCATATATGGACCAACTATGTGACGGTAAGGGCATATTTGAGCTAAAGTATTAACGAAGGACAAATATGCTCAATTTCATATAGTACAAGGGCATAATTACACCTTTTTCCTAAATAATATTCATATCCTTTTTGTTTCCTCCTTATCTGTGTCACTATTCCACTTTCTCGTTTTCTTTATTTTATTGTCTAAATTATAAAATACCTTTACGTAATTTACTTAGCATATTTAAGGGCAATAGGAGCCATACAAGCAAGCTCCTTTTAGCATATGCAGTTAATATTAAAAGAAATATAAAAAAAATTATTTACCCGAAAAATCGGATAATGTTAAATTTATGCATGGTTCTAAGGATACGTAATACATTTTGATATAAAGATAACAATACGAGTATTTTTATTATGAGAATGAGAATGATGAACAGAAAGAATGAATAAGATGAAGTAAGACAAGCACAAAGAGATATCTTTGTATATAAAAAAAAAATTATTTTTCCAATCTATTCAATGTGTTCAGTCCTTCCATAGCTTACAAGAATTCCCCCTTTTATAGTAGAAGGTCATTACAAAAAATAATAAAATAAAACATATAGTGGAGGACCCATGATGATTTGTCTCTTCCTCGATTCCTGCCAAGATTCTCTCTCTTGGTGCGGTTGCAATGTCTCTTGTCTGTGAGCTCGATACTGGCTCTAACTCGTTACTGGGTCGAGCCCTTCGATCTTGGCTCGAGTTCAACCTTCGGGATGGGCGTCGCGCATTTCCGACCTCGAAGCAGTGCCTTGCGGATCGATTCGGTCACGGGCTCGATAAGGTTATCGAGCCGATGCCTCGAGCAACCTTCGGACTCGAGGCTCGTTAATACTGACTTCGGAGTTCACTCCCAAAATCTCACTCCGACTTCTTACCACTTGAACTCGATCGAACGTAGGAAGATCGAAATCTATTTCGACCATATACAGATAGTTCCCTCGTTTCTCATGAAGGATGTGGTGAGAATCGATGTGATTTTCGGTGGTTCTATCGGGTCATAAGCCGACGTTTTAATAGGGATCGATTATGAAGTATGTGATAGCTGTCCCATCGATTTAGCCTTTCAAGGTATTTAATGCTTGTCACATGGCGGTCGACCACCTCTGATATTGAACCGTCATGATGCAAGCCTATAAATAACTCTTCCATCTAACATTTACTACTTTTATGCATTCACTCCCCCAAATTCTCTCATCTTTTCTTTCTATCTCGTCGCTACCAGAGTTTTGGTATCGTCAATTTTTTACGTTCCTTTGTCTTTCTTCCTCTCATATCAATGGCCAAAACTTTGAAAACTGTACCTCAGAAGGAAAAAGCTTCTTCTTCACGGCCGTCCGGCGACAAGGCGCCGGTGGAGCCGTCCACCTATGACTACGTTCCCGGCCAGTGTACTCTGAAGATCGATTTCAAGGTTGAGAATCCTTCATCCGTCCCGGGTCGATGCGAGCACGTGTCGATGTATATGTGCTCTATAATGGAGGATCATCTCGAGGCCGTTAGAAAAGACTGCAACTGGGGTTCCGAGGTTGTGTTGCAAATTCCATCCCCCGAAGAGAGCGTCATCACCCACGTGGAGGGGTTTTTAAGTGTTTACACTTATCCCTTCACATTGGGTCCGGTCGACCCGGTGATCATTGATTTTTACAAAAGATATCAGGTCACCCTCGGTCAAATTCATCCCTCTCTATGGCGTATAGTAATCCTACTTCGCTTCTTCTCCATCAAAGCCGCGGGGCTGGATTTTTTCCTAAATCACCTCATACGGTTGTATCGGCCTCAAATCTTTCGAGGATTAATCAGACTTCATCGTTGGGCATCGAAGTCTTTGATGTCGAGCATCGACAAAGACAAGGATCAGGGTTGGATGGGGCATTATATTCGAGTGAGGTCCCGTGACCTTATTCCGGAAGAGAAGATGTCATTCCCCAAGGAATGGAATTTCGACCGTAAGTAGTTCTCATACGACGTTGCTTTTCGTATCCTTTCCCGATTTTTTCTGATGTCTCTTCCCGATATACAGCTGCCCCTTGGATGCCACAAGCTGTGCCCGACCTCGAGGATTGGGTTCGGAAGTTAGCCTCGACTTCCTCTTATGCCAAACGCACTTGGCGTGATTTGGAAAAAGGCAGATGGGAGGCCAAGAACCACGGTAAGGTTTTACTTCTCGTTTCCTTCGAAGTGTTCTTTGTGCTCCATTCGTTACCGATTTCCTTTCATGCAGGTGTAACCAAGGACGCCGATTTGAGGCCTTCGAGCAGTGAAGAAGGAACCAAGTCCCCGGTCCTGAAACCGGGGAAAGATAAGAAGCGAAAAGCTACCTCTCGGTCAGAGGGCCCCAAGCCCAAAACTCGAAGGGTGAGGAGGAAATCAATTGCTCTTCCGATTGACTCGGTCCAATGACTGAGAGAAGAAGAAGAAGACGACGAAGAAGAAGGAGGTGCCTCGGCTTTGGTGATCCGATCTGCGAGAGCTATCGAGGCCACTAAAGCTCCCGAGCCGATGAATGTTGTACCGGTCGGGGTTGGCCCTGGGATCCCGAGTCTTGATCGGAACACCCCGAGTGATTCGCTTGGGGCTATGACAGTGGGTTGTTCGCCTTACCTTCCTACCTTTTCTGAGGAGGCGTTAAAGGAAGCTCGAGAATTGAAGACCCCCGATATGGGCGGAGGCTCTAGTGTAGGGGATCCCTTTCGGGATTGCTTTACTGGAGTCGATGATGCTTCCGATATTGGGGACGCTTCTCTTCTACTAGAAGAGGCCCAACGTTTCATTACTCGGGTAATGATTTTACTATACTTGGTCTCTTTGTTCTTTTTCGAATTTCAGCCGCGTTCTTTCCCTACTGTGCAGGCCATTAGTAGGTTTCGAGTCGACCTTAGCTAGTGTGAGGTCGAGCTTCAGAAGGTCTCGGGGGAGAGAGACGCCCTGCGGCTTCTTTGCAGCCAAAAGGACGAGGCTATAAAGGACCTCTAAGCGGATTTGGCCAAGGCTCGTGAAGTAGAGGCCGAACTTGATAAGCAGGTGAGCCTCATTCTGTTAAAGTATGGGTTTGACTCGACTGTGGAAGTTAACCCTTCGTTGTCTCAGCTGCAGCAAAAGGTTGAAAAGATCGGGTCACTTCTGGAAGAAGTCGATCAAATCAAAGTTGAATATAATCGGTGAATGGAGACTATCGACCGCTTGGCTGCGGAAAAAGAGACCATTATGACCAACTTATTATTGGCCAATGTTCAGCTTCGAAACGTTAAGCAAAAGGGTTCGGCTCAAGCTAAGAGGATCGAGGAGCTTGAAGTTCGGCTTGCTGAAGCCAAGGCGGAGGTTGAGTCATCAAAAATCTTGGCAGATAAGTCCATTGCCGTGTATTGGGCTAATGCCGAGGCTGCTCAGATGGAGGCACGAGAGGCGGCAGATATTGCCGACACTCGAGCACATTGAATTTCCGAACTTGCTAAATGTAGGTCTCGGAGGGAGTCCTTCGAGGAGATACACGCTCGAGGTTTCGACCTTACTGAAGAAATAAAAAAGGCTAAAGAGCTCGAAACTGAAGCTGAAGCCTTGGCTTCTGATGGCGATGATGATGATGATGACGGTAGCAAGAGCGGATCCGAGGATGGGGGAGATCCTGACAGAGAAGCAAACGCCCATGAGGATGATCAGGAAGCTTAGTTCATAATTTTTTATGTTTGTAATCAATCATGTAGAAATTTTTTTAAATAGACAACTTGGCCAATTTGTGAAGATTTTATACGTGCCTTACGAATGTTTTCACAAGGATCTTAACAATTCAATCAAATTTGGACTTCGTAGTCTCTATGATTGATTGTTCAAAGTGACATAGAACTTAGGCTTACTAATTGAGTCAATGATTCGAATTTGAAGAAATATAATCCGTAGGCGTAATAGTCGAGTGCTTGCTTGCTTGAACTCGAAATGAAAGTAGCCCGTAGGATTTAATCGTCGAGTGAATGATTCAAACTCGAATTAATGTAGCCCGTGGGCGTAATGGCCGAGTGAGTGCTTGCTCGAACTCGAAATAAAAGTAGCCCGTGGGCTTTAGTCGTCGAGTGAATGATTCGAACTCGAATTAATATAGCTCGTGGGCGTAATGGTCGAGTGAGTGCTTGCTCGAACTCGAAATAAAAGTAGCCCGTGGGCTTTAGTCGTCGAGTGAATGATTCGAACTCGAATTAATATAGCTCGTGGGCGTAATGGTCGAGTGAGTGCTTGCTCGAACTCGAAATAAAAGTAGCCCGTGGGCTTTAGTCGTCGAGTGAATGATTCGAACTCGAATTAATATAGCTCGTGGGCGTAATGGTCGAGTGAGTGCTTGCTCGAACTCGAAATAAAAGTAGCCCGTGGGCTTTAGTCGTCGAGTGAATGATTCGAACTCGAATTAATATAGCTCGTGGGCGTAATGGTCGAGTGAGTGCTTGCTCGAACTCGAAATAAAAGTAGCCCGTAGTCTTTAGTCGTCGAGTGAATGATTCGAACTTGAAGTATGTAGCCCGTGGGCGTAATGGTCGAGTGAGTGCTTGCTCGAACTCAAAATTAAAGTAGCCCATAGGCTTTAATCATCGAGTGAGTGATTCGAACTCGAATTAATATAGCCCGTGGGCGTAATGGTCTAGTGAGTGCTTGCTCGAACTCGAAATTAAAGTAGCCCGTAGGCTTTAATCGTCGAGTAAATGATTCGAACTCGAAGTAATGTAGCCTGTGGGCGTAATGGTCGAGTGAGTGCTTGCTCGAACTTGAAATGGAAGTAGCCCGTAGGCTTTAATCGTCGAGTGAATAATTCGAACTCGAAGTAATGTAGCCCGTGGGCGTAATGGTCGAGTGAGTGCTTGCTCGAACTCGAAATGGAAGTAGCCCGTAGGCTTTAATCGTCGAGTGAATAATTCGAACTCGAAGTAATGTAGCCCGTGGGCGTAATGGTCGAGTGAGTGCTTGCTCGAACTCGAAATGGAAGTAGCCCGTAGGCTTTAGTCGTCGAGTGAATAATTCAAACTCGAAGTAATATAGCCCGTGTGCGTAATGGTCGAGTGAGTGCTTGCTCGAACTCAAAATTAAAGTAGCCCGTAGGCTTTAATCGTCGAGTGAATGATTCGAACTCGAAGTAATGTAGCCCGTGGGCGTAATGGTCGAGTGAGTGNTAATATAGCCCGTGGGCGTAATGGTCGAGTGAGTGCTTGCTCGAACTCAAAATTAAAGTAGCCCGTAGGCTTTAATCGTCGAGTGAATGATTCGAACTCGAAGTAATGTAGCTCGTGGGCGTAATGGTCGAGTGAGTGCTTGCTCGAACTCGAAATAGAAGTAGCCCAGTATTTGAGGTCGATTGTACGGAGGCCTCAGATACTTGTTGTAAGTGCAGCATGATCATAGGTTGCCTCATTAAAAACCATGCCGAAAAACCCATTTGGGATAAAACCGGTCTAAGGGAAAAAGAGTGCAACGCGTGCTTTCAAGCAATGGGTCCATCTTAGCTCTTGTTCGGACTTCTGCAGGGGTCAGTTTTGAAATATAAATGAATATGGAAGTGTCGTACCTTAGCAGTAGTATCGTTTCAGATGTAACACATTCCAACTGCTTGATTGCTGTTTGCCGTTTATAATGCCGAGCATGTACGATCCTTTTCCGATGTTCTTGAGAACCTGATATGGTCCTTCCCAATTTGGTCCTAGTTTTCCTTCGTTCGATTTTCGGGTATTGATGGTGGCTTTTCTTAACACTAAGTCCCCGGGTTTGAAATGGCAGAGCTTGGTTCTTCGATTATAATATCTTTCGATTCGCTGCTTTTGGGCGGCCAATCGGACGAGAGCAACTTCTCTTATTTCGTCCGATAATTCGAGGCTGGTATTCATAGCCTCGTTATTTAATTCTTCCATCGTGAATCGAAATCTGGTACTGGGTTCACCAACTTCGACTGGTATCAATGCTTCAGACCCATATACTAAGGAGAATGGGGTCGCCCCCGTACTGGATTTTGACGTTGTTCGATACGCCCAAAGGACTTCAGGCAGGATTTCTCTCCATTTTTCTTTAGCATCGTTCAACCTCTTCTTTAGGTTTTGAATGATAGTTTTGTTCGTTGATTCGGCCTGTCCGTTCCCACTGGGGTGGTATGGTGTTGATAGTATCCTTCTGATTTTGTGATCTTCGAGAAATTCTGTTACTTTGCTGCCAATGAATTGTTTTCCATTGTAACTTACTATTTTGGCGGGTATCCCGATTCGACATATGATATGATCCCAAATAAAGTCTATAACTTCTTTATCTCTTATTTTCTCGAACGCCTGTGCTTCAACCTATTTAGAAAACTAGTCAGTCATAAATAAAATGAATTTGGCTTTACCTGGGGTCGATGGTAGAGGGCCGACGATATCCATTCCCCATTTTATGAACGGCCATGGGGATAGGACTGAGTGAAGTTGCTCTCTGGGTTGATGGATCATTGGCGCAAACCTTTGACATTTTATCACATTTATGAACAAATTCCTTCGCATATTTGCCCATATCGATCCAATAATACCCTGCTCTGATTATTTTCCGAACCAATGTATCGACACCGGAGTGATTCCCGTAGGTGCCCTTGTGCACTTCCCGTAGGATGTAATCGGTATCTACCGGACCCAAGCATACTGCCAACGGTCTATCGAATGTCCTTCGATATAGCGTTCCGTCCGAAGCCAACATGAATCGAGCAGCTTTAGTCCGTAGGGTCCTAGAATCTTTAGGGTCCGATGGGAGCTTTCCGCTCTTTAAGTATTCAATATACTTGTTTCTCGAATCCCAGGTTAAGCTTGTAGAATTTATCTCGGCATGACCTTTTTCGATTACTGATCTCGAAAGTTGAACAACAGTCCCCGAGCCCAAGTCATCTACCTCGACCGACGATCCCAAATTCGCAAGTGCATCGGCCTCATTATTCTGTTCTCTTGGAACATGCCGTAAAGTCCATTGTTTGAAATGGTGCAAAGTGACAAGCAGTTTGTCTAAATACCTTTGCATTCTACCTTCTAGAACTTCGAAGGTTTTGTTTACTTGACTCACCACCAGCAAAGAGTCACAATTGGCTTCAACGACTTATGTTCCCAAGTTTCTAGCTAGCTCGAGACCTGCAATCATGGCTCCGTACTCGGCCTCGTTGTTAGTCAACCTGGTAGTTTTAATAGATTGCCTAATAGTGTTACCCGTGGGTGGTTTCAAAACTATGCCTAGCCCGGACCCTTTCACATTCGAAGCCCCGTCCGTAAAAAAGGATCCATACCCCCGATGATGTACCTGATTTCAACAGGAGTTCTTTTTCGACTTCGGGTACGAGGGTTGGCATGAAATCGACCACGAATTCTGCTAAAATTTGAGACTTAATGGCCATATGTGGTTGATATTCGATATCGTACCCACTGAGTTCGACGACCCATTTGGCCAATTGGCCCGATAGCTCGGGTTTGTGCAAGATATTACGAAGCGGTTAAGTGGTTAATACGCATATGGGATGACATTGAAAGTATAACGTTAACATTCTAGAGGCGCTTATCAGTGCAAGTGCCAATTTTTCTAGGTGCGGATATCTAGTTTTCGCTTCTCCTAAGGTTCGATTCATATAATAAACGGGGAATTGCGTACTTTGCTCTTCTTGAACTAGGACACCGCTTAAGGCGATTTCCGATACTGCCAAGTACAAGCAAAGTTTTTCGTCTGTTTTTGGAGTGTGAAGTAGTGGTGAGCTTGATAGATATCGTTTTAGCTCCTCTAATGCTTGTTGGCATTCCGGTCCAAGCAAAATCGTTCTTCTTTTTGAGTAGAAAAAAAAATTTATGACTTCGATCAGATGATCTCGAAATGAACTGGCCTAAGGCTGCTATACGACCCGTTAGCCTTTGAATGACTTTCATGTTGTCCACAATGATGATGTCTTCGATGGCCTTGATTTTATCGGGGTTAATCTAGATTCCCCGGTTTGACACCATGAAGCCGAGGAACTTTCCCGAACCGACCCCGAAAGCACATTTTTCGGGGTTGAGATTCATGTTGTATTTCCTCAAAATTTCGAACTATTCCTGCAAATAGGTCAAATGGTCCTCTGCGCGCAGGGATTTAACTAGCATGTTATCAATATAAACTTCCATTGATTTTCCTATTTGTTCTTCGAACATTTTATTTACTAGGCGTTGGTAAGTAGCCCCTGCATTTTTTAGCCCAAAGGGCATCACATTATAACAATATGTTCCATATTTGGTTACAAATGAAGTCTTTTCCTGGTCCTCCGGATTCATCTGGATTTGATTATACCCGGAATAGGCATCGAGAAAAGTGAGGATCGCGTGGCCGACCATGGCATCGATCATGCGATCGATGTTGGGCAGCGGAAAGGAAGCTTTGTGTATGCTTTGTTCAAATCCTTATAGTCCACACTTATTCTGAGTTTGTTCCCCTTTTTAGGCACTACAACCACATTGGCTAAGCATTCGGGATATTTCACCTCCCGAATGGACCCTATCTTGAGAAGTTTGGTTACCTCGTCCTTTATGAATACGTGCTTTTCCTCGGACTGGGTCTTCTTTTTTGCTTCATCGGTCTGAACCTAGGGTCCAAGCTTAGCTGATGCGTCGTTATGTCCGGTGAGATCCTTGTTATATCTAAATGGGACCAGGCAAAATAATAAATGTTATCGATAAGAAATCGGACAAGTTTCTTCCTAAGTTCGGGGCTCAACCCCGTTCCCAGGTATACCTTTCGTTCGGGCTAGTGATCGATTAGTATGACTTGCTCCAGTTCCTCAATTGTTGATTTGGTGGCGTCGGAATCATCGGGGATCATGAAGGATCGAGGGATCCTCTGATCATCATCTTCTTCGATCTTCTGGTTATCTGGCTGGGTCAAAGCCGATGTCTGTGATTGCTATTTGGTGTTCCGTTCTCCTTTTGAGCCCTATCCTTTTATCAGCGAAGGCGAGGATATTGATTTTGCTTCCTCGACGGCGAACATTTCCTTTGCGGCCGGTTGTTCTCTGTACACTATTTTGACACCTCTCGATGTTGGGAATTTGAGGACCTGGTGTAGGGTTGAAGGTATAACTCTCATGTTGTGGATTCACGGCATTTCGAAAAGGGCGTTGTATCTCATATCGCCTTCGATCACGTGCAACTTTGTTTCCTGGATGGTTCCGGTCACGTTTATTGGTAGGATTATCTCGCCTTTGGTGGTTTCACATGCCATATTGAATCCGTTTAGAACCAGAGTTGCGGGGACGATCTGGTCCTGCAGGCCGAGCTGTTCTACGACCTTCAATCTAATGATGTTGGCCGAGCTACCTGGATCGATTAACACACGATTAATTTTAGTTTTATTCATGAGCATGGATATCATCAGTGCATCGTTATGAGGTTGGATGACTCCTTCCGCATCTTCATCATCGAAGGACAAAGTCCCCTTGGGTGCGCAATCTTGAGTTCGAGATCTCTTTTCCCTCACAATCGATGTTTTAGTGCATTTAAGAACTGTTCCCTGAGGGGTATCGACGCCGCCGATGATCATGTGAATAATGTGCTGCGGTTCTTCTTGCTCGTTTTGCTTGCCGATATCCCTGTTCTTAAAATGGTTCTTCGCCCTATCACTCAGAAATTTCCGAAGGTGCCCTTTGTTAAATAAGCGGGCTACTTCCTCTCTTAGTTGCCTGCAATCTTCCGTTATGTGGCCATGTGTGCTATGATATTCGCACATTTGATTGGGATTCCCTTGGGCAGGATCGGTCTGCATGGGTCGAGGCTATTTAGAGTCTTTGATGCGTCCAATAGCCGACACGATGGCGGATGCACCAACGCTAAAATTATTTTCTGATAATCAAGGTGTTTCTATAGGATCGGCATATTTATCAAAGCCGCTCGTGCTCATAAGTCCCCGAGAATTTTTCCCTCGATTAGTCCTTCGATTGTTCCGAACTGTATTGCATGCTGAATCGTTGTTCACCCGATCTACAACGCGGTCTCTGTTCGACCTTTGTTCTCTGTCGATCTCCCTTTGGTTTTTAGTAGCTGTCCTATTCTGATGCACGGGTCCATACAGAGCTCCCAACTGATCATCCTCGACCCTGATTTTTGATTGGTATCGGTTGTGTATATCTGCCCAAGTTATTGCTGGATACTCGATCAAATTTTGTTTCATCCGACGTGATGCTGTCGAACTTAGCTCGTTCAACCCTTAGGTGAAAGCTTGTACGGCCCAATCGTCTGCGACCAGTGGCAATTCCATGCGTTCCATTTGAAATCGAGATACAAATTCCCTCAGCATTTCATTACCCCTTTGCTTTACTTTAAAGAGGTCTGATTTCCTTGTTGCAACCTTTATGGCACTAGCATGTGCCTTTACGAATGAATCTACTAATATGGCAAAAGAATCGATGGAATTTGGTGGTAAATTGTGATACCAGATCATTGCTCCCTTCAAGAGGGTCTCCCCGAGCTTTTTCAACAACACGGATTCGATCTCATCGTTCTCCAAATCGTTACCTTTGATAGCACATATGTAAGAGGTGACATGTTCGTTAGGATTGGTCGTACCGTTATATTTGGAAATTTCGGGCATACAAAAGTTTTTGGGGATTGGTTTACGGGCCGCACTCGAGGGAAAAGGCTTTTCTATGAATTTTTTCGAATCAAGCCCTTTTATCATTGGTGGAGCCCCTGGTATTTGATCGACCCTGGCATTGTACGTTTTCACTTTCTAGTCGTTAGCTTCGACTCGTTTTGTGAGTTCCTCGAGCAATTTAGTAATTTCGAGAGTTATCTCCGATTCTTGCTCGTTTGATTTCACTATGGCAGGCTCTGTTTTGGGGGTGATTTCTCGAAGCGGATTGGAATCCGGTCTGCTTTGTATATGAGTTTGGCTCTGTAACTGAGCTATCGCTACTTGTTGAGCTTGTAGCATCTCGAAGATCATACGTAAGCTGGCCCCGACTTCCCCCGCGTTATGGGTGTCTCGGGCTACGGATCGAGTACCGCCTTGAATGCTTCTTTTCGGTTTGGAACGTTGATTCGCCTCCAGAGCTATTTGTGAATTGACATCCAATGGTGCTTCGGCTCGAATTTTAGGTACTTCGATTCGAGCCTCAGTGCCATCGTTAAGTGGCCTTCCGGCCCCGGGTGCCAAGTTGTTGGTTTCACCTTGGAGGCCGGCTTCGTGATCGATAGGTAAAGCCATTGCTGATTTGAAGTTGTAAGCTGGTGTGTACTGTAGATTTATATCAAACAATCACTGTTATCTTTAGCCCCACGGTGGGCGCCAAACTGTTTACCCGAAAAATCGGATAATGTTAAATTTATGTATGGTTCTAAGGATACGTAATACCTTTTGATATAAAGATAACAATACGAGTATTTTTATTATGAGAATGAGAATGATGAACACAAAGAATGAATAAGATGAAGTAAGACAAGCACAAAGAGATATCTTTGTATACAAGAAAAGATCTTTTTTTCCAATCTATTCAATGTGTTTAGTCCCTCCATAGCTTACAAAAATATTACTCAGCAAAGAGTTTCGCAAAAATGAATTATAAAGTGTAAATTTATAATTACTTTTACATTTTCTTTCCATTCCTTCATTTACTCCTTTAACTTTTTGTTTGAACAAAAAAAAACTTATGATATTAGAAAATTGTGTGTTGCATGATTTTCTGGTGAGTTCTTAGTTTAAGAGTAGCAGATATAAAGTATAATTTTTGTCTCAAAACAAATGACCGAACTTGAAAACTCACCCTCTTTTAATTTCCATTCGATAACAATATTCGTCATTCTAAAAGTAAAGGCTGTAATGAAAGGTTATTATAATTTAGTTTAATTTCAAAAGTTATGTAACAACCTCAAACTTGCCTTTACTAAATATTAAATATTAGATAAATTTTTCTTATATATATCCAAATATTAATGAGTAAAGTTATTATTCACCTATACTAATAGAAAATAGTATATATGTAATGAAATAGTTAAAATACGTACAAACTGATTCGAACATCATCCGTAAACAAAATAAAGTGATAAAAATCATGTGTCAATATGTCAGGCCTCTTTGTCGTCAATAAAGTGACTTAAGTTCTTTAATTTTGTGTCTGGCGGGGTGGTTATATAAACGTCATATTCGAGGAATTTTGACGTCACAAGAACGTAATAATATCTTGGAGTCCTTTTATATTTTTAATACTAGTATATTTTATGAGTCCTTTTCTTTAAGTTTTAAAATGGCGAAAAATATGATAACTTTTGGTGGCGAATAAATGAGCGCAAAATTTATAAATGGTCACTTTTTAGTTCCTATAATTAAAAAATAGAAAATTTCACTCATAAAATTTAAAACTCTAGAACAGTGAAAAAGGGCCCACAGAATAGAAATGGATGATGGATTTGGTAGCTCCAATAGGCCAACAAAGCAAATGCGCGTGAAAAAGTTAGGAAAAAATATATAAAATTGGCCGATCGAAACTAATTGTATGTGTTAGTCAAAAAGTATAATATATATATATATATATATATAAATTATATATTTTGTCGTTTATTATTTTTGAACATGACCAAAAATATATAAATTTCTCAAAAGTTAACGGGCCTAGCCCAAGAATAAATAAGACGATGTTGGGACCCACAAACAAAAATGAAAATCACCACAGGCCCAGTGGAGGAAAGCTCAGTGAGTAGGTGAGTATATGGACAGAGGAATACGCTGATTACTGATTGGTAGTCACACAAACCCCTTTGACTTATTTTTCTTTTCCATATTTTAATAAAAAAGAAATGTGTAAATTCTAACCTATTATAACATGTTTGTTTACCCTCAAAATCGGATAACAATTAAATTTATAAGTGATTTTAAAGATACACGGATTAACTTGATACAAAGTGATAAATTAAGTTGCAATTGAAATAAATAATGATAAAGTAAATTCAAACTGCACGAATTGGATAATTTTAATCTCGGAAGGTTAGCCACCCTCGAGCCAGATGCACTTTGATCGGTATCACGATACTGAAGAACAAGAGCTGAAAGAGAAAAATAATAATATATTGCTTTGGAATGCGTGTTACAATGTGCTAAATGAACCATCACACCCCCTTTATATAGTATAGGAGTCCTACTTTAGGTACAATTCTATAAAAGGTAAAAAATCTCTTGATTTGCCGATTGCCAGTTCCTTATTGATACGTGCCGAGATTCCCGCCGCAATATCCGACCGGTCACGGATATCTCGGTCTTCTGTTATGCTAACAATGTTTCTTCGAGCTCGTTCGGGACTGGGATCGATTCCGGGATCACGACCTCGATATTCTCGAAGGAGGACGTTCCAACCCCGGGTTCTAGCCCGGTGGGAATTGGGGTCGATATTCAGTCATTTATTGCCATGTTCCGAACCTGACCTACCATGTCGTAGGCGAGCTCGATTTGGACCGTATACAGATAGTCCCCTCGTTATTCGGAGAGTAGACGACGAGAAACGACATAAGCTTCCGGTTCTTACTTCGATACCCCGCGACAGAAACGACAAAACAAACGAAACGTCTCGTCAGTCACGTCTTAATGGCATTAAATGTATATCAGCCGCCGGTCAACCATTACTAGATGTGAACCGCCATTGAAATACTATAAATACTTCTTCTATTGTTCATTCCAACTTTACATTCAAACCTTCTACCCTCGTACCATTGAAATTTTAATACTTTCTAGCAATTATACTCTTGGTTATTTGAGATCCTTTGCAAGAAACCTTACTCATTTCCATCTCAAGCCATCAAGTGTACCCCTATAATTTCTTCTTTTTCCTCAATTTTCCTAGATTTTCAAAGAAACAGCGAAGACTTCAAAAACCGTTCCCCAAAAAGAAACTCCTTCTACCTCACGGCCGGCTACTAAGGAGACTGTTTCGCGTTCTGCTGTCGAGGAACCAGTATCGGAGCCCCCACTGAAAATGTTCGTCCCTGGAGGATGCTCGGTAACCACCGATTTAAAGGTTGAAAAACCTTCCCCCATACAAGGCCGGTGTGAGGAGGTCTCGAGATACATATGCTCGATCACTGAAGAAGCCCTCCCAACGGTACAAAGGATTGCAATTGGGTTGTCAAACACGTGGTGATTCCCGGACCCGACGAAGACATCACCACCCATGTCGAGGGATACTTAAGTGTTTACACTTATCCCCTTACACTGGGCCTATTGGATCCGGTCATTATCGACTTATGCAAAAGATACGAGGTATGCCTCGGTCAAATTCACCCCTCATTCTGGAGGATCGTGATCCTTCTTCGGTTCTTCGTGAGTAAGATCGATGGATGCTCGTTCACCGTCGACCACCTCATGCGCCTATATAGTCCCCGAAT
>AWOL01S0021946.1:79393-100897 GCA_000715115.1 Nicotiana otophora | reverse complement strand
GGGGGGGGGGGGGAGAGGGGGGGAGGGACTGATCAAGATCGCGCGTCGGGCCAGTAAAGCCCCTTTTTCGAGTATTGATGAACATCGGGATCGAGGCTAGCTAGGCCGTTTCATCCGAGTGAGGACTTCGGACTTGATCCCAGCTGAGCGCCTTCCGTTCCCCGAGAAGTGGAATATATCCCATAAGTAAAATTTTGTTTTCAAAATCTTATTTTACACTTTTTTCCTTCCTTCTTATTGGTGCTCTGTGGTGGTGCAGCTGTCGCTCGGGTCTCGAATGTAATCCTTCCACTCAAGGAGTGGGTCGAAGGCATCATGTTAAAAAGGCCATATTCCGAGCGATCATGGCGCGAACTTTCGAAGGGCCGGTAGGAGGCCCGTTATCATGGTGATATTCCTTTCCCGAGTAAGTAATATTTGGGTTCCTCTCGTGTCATTAAGTTCTCACTTATTTGATTTCCTTTTGCAGGTTTATCCAAGGACGTCACACTGAGGCCTTCATCCGGTGGCGAGAACATCCCCGTCGAGTCCCTTGCTCCGAGACAAGGTGATGAGAAGAAAAGAAAAAAGTCTCTAGGTTCTCCGAGCTCGGAGAAGAAGAAACTAAGGAGGAGGTTGGTGCGCAAATCCAAAGAAAGCACATGCGCTCAAGTACCATTTTCGGATTCAATCTATCAGTTGAGGGACGAATCCGAAAAAGAAGGAGAAGCCTTCGATCTGATGGCCCACGTGTCATCACAACCCGAGGGGCAAGGGGCTTCCGAACCGGAGAGAGACGAGGCCAATTTACCTCAAGTTAGGGAGGCTGACAAGGAGGCCATGCCCAAAGCTTCCCGGGATGTGGGCAATTCCCTAAAGGAAGCACATGATGTGATAGACATCACCGAGTCTCCCTCGTTCACCGAGTCCATGTATAATGAGACTCAGACGGTGAAAGAATGTCCCATCGAGGGGGACCACGGAGCAGACGACTCCTTCAGTGGCTTTTTTGATGGCGTGGATTCTACCTCCACGGAGGACGTCACCGGGTTGGGTGACTTGGAGGTGCCGAAGAAAAGTCCATCTTCGAGAACAAGCGTGCCTTCCTCAAGCTTGAAATTGATCAACTGGTTCCCAGCTCCGAGTGTGGATCCTGACCGGAAGCGATCGATCGTCATCTCCGTTCCGGAGGATGCCCGGGTCCTCTTCGCCCCCGTAAGGGTGGCCAGCTATATTCGGTGCCTGGTGACCGAGAAAGACCAAGCTAAGACGAACGAGGTAGACGTGCCCTGCCTGTTCAATGAAGCACGACATGCGCTAAATTGGGTTACATCAAATATCTCTTGATGACTGTAATTTGTACTTAGACTAATGTTTAGATGGTCCTGACGTTTTTCTTTATGTCTGCAGGCCTCAGTGCTTCATTACAAAACTTTTCTTCGATATCGGGACGATCTGAACCAACTTAAAGCCGAGGTCCGAGGGATCATTGAGAAGAGATAGTCTTACAAATTTCTCAGCGAGCAGCGTGAAGGGGAGGCTAAGAGCCTCCGAACTGAGCTGGATGTGGCTCGAAAGGAGTATGCTAACCTGGTCGAGCAGGTAAAAATATTTGATGTTAGGGACGATGATTTAGACACGATGACTAATGGTCGGAATCCGCAGGTCCAACAGAAAATCGATCGGATCAACCAACTTCGAGCTAAGATGGATGGTGTCAAGACTGAGACCGACGAATGGAGATGCATAATAGACTGTCTGGCCTTGGAAAAGGAGCTGCTCGGGCGCAGTTAACTTCGGCTAAGACCCAGCTTCGGCAAAGGAAAAGGCCGAGGTGCATGCCAAAAAGGTTGATGATCTCCAGTCTCAGCGAAGTGCGGCGGTCTCTGATCAAGAAAATCTTGCCAAGGAGCTTGAAACGTCCAAGTCGGTAGTCTTGGTAGTTAAGAACGATGCCGATGAGATGGTGGTCCAATATAAGGCCGATGCCAAGGTGGCCCAGGATTGAACGAAGGATATCGTCGAGCATGCGAAGCGGCAATCCCGAAGGGAGGCCCTCGAGGAGATTCATGCTCGGGGTTTTGACTTGTCGGCCAAAATAGAGAGTGTTAAGGGGCTCGAAGCCGATGCCAAGAAGTTGGCTTATCACGAGGATGAATAAGGCTCCGATGGTTTGAGCGGATCCGAGGGTGGAGGAGACTCCGAAGACCTTGGCGACGAGGCGGGCTCTGGTGAAGACCAGGCAGTTTAAGTGCCTTGTACATTTTTCTTTGTATTTTTGTACTTTTGTACGTTTTGTTTGTCAAGGCCGTTTGGCCTTTGTAAAGACTATATATATATATATATATATATATAATACAAGGCTTCCTTTTCCCATCGACAATTTCTGAGTTTTATTTTTCTTTGCTTTATTCTTTATGTTTGAAAAGATCGAAATGCCTTAACATGAAATAGTTAGGTCATGTTCGAAGGTTCGAACAGGCCTTACCTTCGACATTATTTTGTTTAAGGCATCATGAGAGTTCAGTATGACCATAACTTTTCCCTAAAGTACTTATAATGTTTTAGATTATAATTTGCCGAGGGTAGTCTCTAGGACCGGTTAAGAAACTTTTCAAGGCCTTGCTTTTTGTTACGGGCCTCGGATATCTCTGAGCCATTTTAATATGGTCGTAGCCTTTTAGTTCGGGTGTTGCCCAGTGGGCTTGTTACCTAGAGTTATCCGGACTTGCCTAAGATAACAGTGGTCAATGGGTATGGTCGTAGCCTTTATGGTTCGGGCGCTGCCTAATAGGTCTTGTGCCCCCAGGCTCTGATATCCCGGGCCGTCCGAGTTTGTTTTTGGACGGCAGTCCTCGAGTGGAAGTGATTGTTTGAATCCGGATAAAGGCGGCCGTTGGTCTTGATACCTTTAGGGGATCAAATGTAGGAAATTCAGAACAAAAAGAAAATTTTTAAGGGAGAAGATGTTTATCCGTAAGGTAGAGACTTCCTTTTATTTCTGTGCATAATATATATGATTACACATGTGTACAAGATTTATGTGAGGGATCGAGCAGTCTATGCGGGCGCGGTTCATTCAACCGTTTGGCCCTTACAGTAAATCCTATCAATCGAGACCATTCAATCGTAAAGTTTCTTTCCTTGCTAAAGTCGTTATTCGAGGGTAAAGCCCCCAATGTTCGGGGACGATCGTAGAGAGGCCTCGGATACTGTTGTCGTGATCTTTGACACTGGTTCGTAACCGGTGTTTGATTCTAAGTTAGCACGATTTACCGTTGCCTCGTTAAAAACCTTGCCGAAAAACCTATTTGGGACAAAATCGGTTCAAGTGAAAAAATGGTCAACGCGTGCTTTCAGGCCGAAAAATTGTATCGTTCTTTGATGGTTGCCTGCAAGTGTTAGTTCGAAATATAAATAAGTAAAAGGAATGAATGAGGTGTACCTTAGCAGTAGTATCACTTCAAGTGAGTTATGTTCCAGTGGTTCGGTAGTCGTTCGCCGTTCATTGCTCCGAGTTTGTATGATCCCTTTTCGGTGATCTCGATAATTTTATATGGCCCTTCCCAGTTCGGCCCCGACTTCCCTTCGTTCTGATTCCGAGTACGTAGTGTGACCTTTCTTAACACTAAGTCCCCGACATTGAAGTGTCGAAGGTTAGCCATTCGATTATAATATCTCTCGATCCACTGTTTTTGGGTGGCTAATCGGACAAGGGAGGCTTCGTGCCTTTCATCTAATAGCTTCAGGTTCGTGTTCATGGCCTCGTCTTTTGATTCCTTGGTTGCATATCGGAACCTGAGACTTGGTTCTTCGACTGGTATTAGAGCTTTGACGCCATAAACCATCGAGAATGGGGTGGCCCAAGGACCTTTACATTCGTTCTTGTCTGACCTCGAACGTCCTATTAACTTGGTTCACCACAAGGAGGGAGTCGCACTTAGCTTCGATTACCTCCGCCCCCAAGCTTTTGGCTATTTCGAGACCTGCAATCATGGCCTCATATTCAGCCTCGTTGTTAGTCAATTTTACAGTCCTAATAGATTGTCTAACTACACTGCCTGTTGGTGGCTTCAATACAATGCCAAGTTCGGACCCTTTTGCGTTCGAGGCACTATCCGTAAAGAAGGTCCAGATCCCCGAAGAAGTCCCCGAGTTCGTCAACAACTCTCTTTCAACCTCGGGTACTAGAGCCGGCGTAGAGTCGGCCACGAAGTCTGCCAAAATTTGAGATTTAATGGTGGTCCGGGGTCGATATTCAATATAGTACCCACTGATTTCCATGTCCCATTGGCTAATCGTCCCGAGAGATCAGGTTTATGCATTATATTTCGCATTGAGGTAAGTAGTCACGACACATATGGGATGACATTGAAAATATAGTTTCAGCTTCCTAGAGGCGCTTAGCAAAGCGAGCGCCAATCTTTCTAGGTGAGGGTACCTAGTTTCGACCTCACCTAGAGTCCTGCTAGCATAGTAAATAGGAAATTGTACCTTGCTCCTCCCGGATAAGGACTCTACTTACCGCTATCTCTGATACAACAAAGTACATGTATAGTTGTTCTCCTATCTTTGACGTGTGAAGCAGCGACGGGCTCTATAAATACCGCTTGAGTTCCTCCAAGGCCCGTTGGCACTCCGGGGTCCATGAGAAGTTATTCTTATCTTCAATAGTGAGAAGAATCGGTGGCTCTTATTAGAGGACCTCGAGATGAATCGCCCCAAGGTGACTATGCGTCCGGTTATTCTTTGCATGGCCTTCACGTTTTCTACAACCGTGATAGCTTCGATGACTTTGATCTTGTCGGGGTTGATCTCGATTCCCCGATTGGATACCATGAATCTGAGGAATTTACCTCATCCAACTCCGAATGCACACTTCTCCAGCTTCAGCTTCATATTGTATTTCTTCAGAATGCTAAAGGTTTCCTTCAAATGTTTTAAATGGTCCTCTGCTAGCAGGGACTTAACCAATATATCATAAATGTAAACCTCAATTTATTTTCCTATTTGTTCCTCGAACATACGGTTTACTAGGTGTTGGTAAGTGGCACCATCATTTTTTAATTCGAACGACATCACGTTATAGCAGTACATGCCGTACTTAGTAATGAAGGAGGTTTTTTCCTGATCAATCGAGTTCATCCGTATTTGGTTGTACTCAAAGTAGGCATCGAGAAAACTGAGGATCATGTGGCCGGCCGTGGCATCGATCATGCGATCGATGTTGGGCAAAGGGAAGGAATTCTTGGGACATGCCTTATTCAAATCCTTATAGTCCACACACATTCTTAATTTGTCCCCTTTTTTAGGGACTACCACTACGTTTCCTAACCAATCCAGGTATTTGTCCTCCTGAATGGACCCTATTTTAAGGAGTTTAGATATCTCGTCCTTGATGAAAGCGTGTTTGACCTCGAACTGGGGTCTCCTCTTCTGCTTGACACGGTGGAACTTAGGGTCCAGACTTAGCTTGTGAGTGGTTATCTCCTGCGAGATCCCTGTCATATCAAGGTGGGACCAAGCGAAACAATCTTCGTTAATTATAAAAAATTGAATGAGTTTTTTCCTAAGCTCGGGGCTTAACCCCGTGCCCAGGTATACCTTTCGATTGGGCAAGTGTACGGTTAGTACGATTTGTTCCAGTTTCTCGACCATTGATTTTGTGGCGTTAGAATTGTCGGGAACTATGAAAGATCTGGGGACTCCGTGGTCGTCGTCCTCGTCTACCCCTCGTTTCTCCGATCCGTTCGAGGCTAGTGTCAGTGATTGCTATTTGGCCTCATCTTTGAACATCCGATTCGGATCCTCCACTATTGAGAGTGTGGATGCTGGGATCACCTCATCGACCACGAACATCTCCTTGGCTGCTGGTTGTTCCCCACAAACCGTTTTGACTCCTCCGGGTGTTGGGAGTTTCAGCACCTAGTGTAGTGTCGAGGGTATTGCCCAAATGTTGTGAGTCCATGGTCTCCCGAACATGGCGTTGTATCTCATATCCCCTTCTTTTACATAGAACTTGGCTTCCTGTATGGTTCCGACGACGTTCACCGGTAATGTTATCTCCCCTTTAGTGGTCTCGCATGCCATGTTGAACCCGTTCAGGACTCGGACATTAGGTATGCTATGATCTTATAGGCCGAGTTGTTCTATGACCCTTGATCTGATGATGTTGGTTGAGCTACCTGGATCAATTAACACACGCTTAATTTGAGATTTATTTACGAGTACCGATATTACTAGTGCATAGTTGTATGGCTGCAGGATCCCCTCATCGTCTTCTTCGTTGAAAGGCAAGGTTCCTTCCGGTACGTAATCCCGAGTCCGGTTTTCCCTTGTGATGGATACTTTGGTGCGCTTCAGCATCGGACCCTAGGAATGTCGACTCACCGATGATCATGTTAGTGATGTGCGGAGGCTCTTCCTGCTCGGTCTGCTTATTAGAATTCCTGTTCCTGAAGTGGTTCTTGGACCGATCACTCAGGAATTCTCGGAGATGCTCGTTGTTGAATAGTCGGGCCATCTCTTCCCTTAATTGTTGGCAATTTTCTGTTATGTGACCATGAGTACCATGATATTTTCACATTAGGTTGGGATATCTTTGGGCTAGATCGGACTGTAAAGGTCTAGGCCACTTGGTATCTTTGATGCGTCCGATGACAGATACGATAGCGGCATCATCGACATTAAATTTGTACTCCGATAATCTTGGTGCTTCTTTAGGCCCGACGGGCCTGTCGAAGTTATTTTTGCTCATGAGTCCCCGGTTGCTCTGACCTCGATTACTTCTCCTTTCATTTCTCATAGAATTTTGTCCCGACCCACTACTTCTTTGGTCCCCATTGTACGACTGATGCCGATCCCTGTTTGATCTCGGTTCACGATCGATGACTCTCTTGACTCTGTCGATGATTCTAATGGGATATACGGACCCGGAAGGCCCCCCACCTGATCATCTTCGACCCTGTTTTTTGATTGATATCAGTTATGGATATCATCCCAAGAGACAACTGGATATTCCCCTAAGTTTTGGTTCAATTGCTGTGAAGCTAACGAGCTCTGAATGTTGAGTCCTTAGGTGAAAGCCTGAACGGTCCAATCATCAGCGATTGGTGGCGGGTCCATCCGTTCTATTTGAAACCGATACACGAACTCTTTAAGCATCTCATCATTCTTCTGTTTTACTTTATAAAGGTCCGACTTACTGGTCTCGACCTTGATAGCCATGACGTGCGCTTTCACGAAAGAATCTGCAAGCATACCAAATGAGTCGATAAAATTAGGTGGCAAGTTATGATACCATATCATAGCTCTTTTTGACACGGTCTCTACGAACGTTTTCAACAAGATAAACTCGATCTCATCATCCTCCAAGTCATTCCCTTTGATGGCACATATGTAGGATGTGTAACATGCTCGTTTGGGTCGGTCGTTCCGTTGTACTCAGGAATCTCGGGCATGCGGAACTTCTTAGGGATCAGCTTTGGAGTCGCGCTCGGAGGAAAAGTTTTTGCACGAGCTTTTTGGAATCCAGGCCTTTCAATATTGGCGGTGTGCCTAGGATTTGGTCAACCCTGGAATTGTTGGTTTCTACCTTTTTGTCATTAGCTTCGATTTTCTTCTCCCCTGATTCTACCCGATTTGTCAGTTCCTCGAGCATCTTTATGATCTCGGGGTTAGTCCCCGATTCATTTTCAATCGACCTCCTTACGACCAGTTCATCCATGCGGGTGGCTTCCCGGGATGGATCGGGTTCAATTCTGCTCGGTGCACAGTTTTGGTTCTGTAACTGAGCTATCGCCGCCTGTTGACCAGTAACATTTCGAATATCATCCGTAAATTAATCCCGTCTCCTCCAATGTTTTATGTATTCTAAGCCAACGATCGGGCTCCACCACAGACGTTATTCTCGAGATCGGCAGGCAGGTTTGCGTTGATAGCCACATATGAATTAGCATCAATTGGGTCCGCGATCGGAATTCCGATGGGATCAACAGGCGGTGTCACATACCTCCTTTTTTCCGAGGGGGGATAGGAGAGTTTTTCCAATTAAAGTGACATTATTCGAAATGTGATTATTTATTTAATTAAGAGTCGCCACTTGGGATAATTTTATGGTATCCCAAGTCACCGGTTTATTTTAAAATCCCAAATCGAGGAAATTGACTCTTATTTATGGTGTGCGAACACAAAAGACCGGGTAAGGAATTCTGTTAACCCGGGAGAAGGTGTTAGGCATTCCCTGGTTTCGTGGTTTTAGCACGGTCGCTTTAATCATACCTGCCTTAATTAAATTATTTAATTACTCATTTTAGAACCTATGTACATTTTTACCTTTTACCGCTTTTAATTATTAAATTATGGATTTATCTTTGAAACAGATCACATGTGCGTGAATCCGTTTTATTTGGGGCGCTAAAATCATGTCACGCATACGTGTACACAATTAATCGCGCTTTATTAATTTAAGATTGTTTGGCCAAAGTTGCACGAACGCATACCTCGATTTAATTTTGGCTATCGGGATCGCGTCACGCGGACATGTACGCAATCACGATAGTAGTTTAAAATCCGCACCTAAAGTATTTCTACGAGTGTTTAATTAAGACATTATATTTAACTAAGATTGTTTGACCATGGTCACGCGAACATGTACATTGGTTTGTTTTTGGCATCACAACTATGTCACACGTGTGTGTACATAATTGTAATAAGTAAGTTGATTATAAATACCTTAAGTTATGCTTATGTCTCTAAACTAAATACTCTATGTCATATGGCTAAGTATAAAAGTTCAATACTAGGTGATATGCTTGTTTGTATTAGATGGGGGGAGCCTATGTATTATCTGTCAAGTAGGCCCAGATTTAAAGTTTGAGGTCTGATAAGGACTGAGTCCAAATGAACTCTAGCCCAAGACATATATTATTCGTTACTGGGCTTAGCTAATGAATTCAGTTCAAAAGAATTTGAGCCCGCTTGAGTCAAATTGATTCTGGCCCAATGCATAATCTAAGGCAGCTAAATGAATTCAGTCCAAACGATTTGGGCTTAGTGATCATGGAATCCAAATGACTTTGGCCCAATACCATGTTATTAAGCATTCAATCAATTAAACACATTTTATTCAAGAAGGTTTGGGCCTAATAATGAGCCCGGATGACTCTGGCCCAATATCCATTTATGGACAAATTACTCAAAAAATGATTTGGGCTTGATGATAATGAGTCCAAGTGACTCTGTCCCAGTGCATATTTGTGTGAATGAGTTTGAATTAAAATTTGTAACAATAATTATCACATTTTTACCTATATTTTTGTTTATCTAAAAAAAAACGTTAACATGGGTCTTGTTATACAAACAAAATAAAGAGAAATTTTGGTTAATCTTTGGATAATTTCCTACTGATTGCCTAAGTCTCTTAGTAACTTATGTTAAAGTGCTAAGTTTAAGACTCATTGTGTATTTAAAAACAAAAAATCACTGCATTTACTTGTATTATCAATTTAATTTATTAGCCAAAATTTCAGAGTACAATCTCGTAAATGTACCCTGATTGCTTTTAAATTTGCTTGCAAAACTTAGTTTTTTCATGAATTAGAACTAATGGAATCAGATTTACTATATTTGATTGTTTTAAATGAAATGGTAAAACAACTAATTAAACCAACACATTGTACATGATAATATAATATAAAAGCTAAATTATTACATTAGTGATAACAAATCTATCTATTACTACTTTAATAAACTTTCTAAAAAATATGTGTGTTGTTTTTGCTTATACTATTACACATGCACATATAGATTTTGTGAATATATATAAAGCTTTACACATGTTTTTTGTTTTTTTTTACAGTTTTAAGAATATTTTAACATAAAAGCTACCATGACTTAAATGACTCAAGCAGTATAAATAACTAACCACTCTCAACCAAAATATTTTATGCAATATTCAAACAGAACACAAATTTTTGATAACCAGTAGAATCATAATCATGATACAACAAGATTTAAATATTTACATTGTTTAAGGAAGTACCTTGATAGCAGCAGAAACAAATAAGTAAGAAAATAAGTCTCTGAAAGCTTGAAGTAAAGGAGCAACAATGAAACCCAGTAAGGTAGGAAGAACAACCGGATTTTTAAGATTGATTTTCAGAAGTTTTTCTTTTGGAAATGAAGAGAAAACCTTAAGGTAGTGCAGAGATTTCTGTGTATTTTTGTGTGTGTAGGTGTGTAGCTATTTCAGTGTATATATTGTGTGTCTTAATCTGTCCGCCCTTTAATGAAAAGGGAAGAGTGTATTTATAGAGTAAAGGAGTAAAAAGGGATGAGAATTAGGGTACAAAAGAATCTGCCAGAATTCCCATAAATTAGGGAAATGGCATCTTTCTTAACATAAATGGACAACTGTCCAATTTCTTGTACCTTCCTTATCTCAGAAAATGGACAACTGTCCAATTTCTCGATATGTTTGGATCTTATCCCTATTTTCCTACTCAGCATTGGGACAGTTTTCCCTATTCTAGAAATTTCTAGTATTTTCTGAATAATTTTCAGAATTGGGATTCCAAAACTGACCCTTAAGGGTCTTGGAATTTCCTCAGAACCAGATTGGTTTTGGGCCTGAGTCAGGTGACTCTGGGCCTAAGGACTTTGGGCTCTTAAGCTTCTTACAAAGCTATGGTCCTGTCTATTCAGACATGCCCAATTTATGAGCCAAGTAGAACGGGCCACTTCAGTGAGGCCCGGTTCTTAACCAAACCAAACAACAGTAAAAATAAAAAAATAAAAAAATAACGGCAATTAATTTAACAAAATAAACAACAAAGCAATAATACTAAAAATAAACTCAGAACTAATAAAGATAAAATAAATAAAAAAATAGAAAGTAAAAAGGAAAAATAAAGTAATCTAACACTGTTTTTACTTTATCTTAATTAAGTTTGTTTAATTAATCGATTTAAACAAAATATCAGACAGTAATAAATAAATAATAATATAAACGAAGAACAATAATTGATAATATACACAAAAATATAAAGATGAAAAATAGGAAATAACATAAAATATACCCCCAAACAATAGATCTAGCAGCTAAAAACCCTCATGCCAAGACTCCCATATGGGATCTGAGATCCTTGATGGGAGATCTGGGCAGGAGGATTATTAAACGGACTAGGTTGTATTTAGGGTTTTAAAAAATAGATCTAGGGTTTCGGAGATCCTAGATCTAAGATCTATGATTATTGGTGGGGTTTTTGGGGATTTGGTTGGTAAGGTGAGGAGAGTGTATGGGGTAAATTTGGATGGCTTTGGGGTGTCGCCGCCACCGTAGGCGATTTCCAGCGATGACTTAAGGGCGGTGGTTAGAGAGATGGGGTTTTGGGGGTCGTCTCTAGGGTTTGGGGGTGTTTCAGAGAGAGAGAGGTGTGTGTGTGTGTGTGGAGGGGGGTGGGGTGTTGTGAGACAGGAATGAGGGGGGTAGGAGAGGGTTTGGACATATATATACTTAGGGGGAAGGGAGTCCGGGCCATTGGATCTATTGAAGATCAACGGCCAGGATCAATTGATGCTTGAAACGGCACCGTTTAGATTTAGGCGGGATTTAAGACGGGTTAAGGGATTGGACTAGGTAATTTTGGGCTAGAATTTGGGGATTGGGCTGGTTTTTACACTTGCCCAGTCCAATTAATTTAATTAGTCCCCTAATTAATTTAATTAATTCCAAAAAATCTAATTAACTTAACTAAAAATCCTAATTAAGTACTAGGCTATCTTAATTTGTAAAATTAATTAACTATTTACCCTTATTATTTAACTAATTAATCAATCTTAAGTTATAACAAGTAAAACTACTAATTTTAACATTAAAACTGACCATGTCAAAAATAAATAATTTTTGTAATTTCCTTTTAATAATATGATTAAATTGCGCAATTAGGTGTTAAATTAAATTAAAAACCTAATAATGCAAGATGATGAAGGTTTAAATATTTTTTGTTATTTTTCATGACTTAAAAAATGAAAAAAATGCCATTAAATGCAAATAATTTCAAATAATTAACAAAAATCCTAAAAGCAAATCTAAAAATAAATAAATATGAATAATTTATTTATAAATTTTGTAGGAATATTTTGGTAGGGTAAAAATTACATGCTCACAGCTGCCCCTCTTTGCTCGAAAACACGAAGAGTTTTCGGGCAAAGACAAAGTGAGCAGTCATGGACCAATTTTACCTATTTTGATACTCCATGGAAAGCGTTTTGAAAATATTTGACCGAACCTTGCTTCAAAGGTTGCCTACATATCCTTGGCTATAAAGGAATCAAGTCAGTGTAGTTGTGGAAGTTTTGGTAGCTGGGACTACCGAAAAACTGTGATTTCACTGTTGTTGCTGCTGTTACTGCTGCTGAACTCCTTATTACACCAAAGTAAAAAATGAAGAAAACTAACTAAGCCTATCAGCTACGAGTTACAAGATTCCTATCTGTAATTTTTTCGAAGCTTGGTCTTGAGTCTTGGCTGGCTCTTTATGCAGACTCTGATCTGGATCTTGATGCTTGTTAGCTGTAGGTGCTGGTTCAATCTTCTTCATCTTTTCGGATCAAGAAGGGACATGCAAAACTTGCGACTTCAATCTCATCTTGAGCAACCCATATCTTCTCCGCTTATGTACTTTTGGTTTTTTTTTTCTTCTTTTCTTTTATTCTGGATTGAGACGCTTTCTTTTGGTCGTCTTGAACCAAGTACTTTAAGGTATAAAATGCTCAGGAATCAATACAAACGAACGGAATTTTCTGCCCTAGTTTTCACTAGGAAAATTTCGTGAGTTATTGTAACAAAATTCTATACTACTTCATTATCAAAAGCGATAAAAAGACGGGAATGGTGTACCCGGAGTAAATGTAGACTAGGGAGTGGAGACCCTATGTCTAAAAGTAAAATCAACTAGGGATTGGAGACCCTATGTTGAGAAAAATCATCAGGTTATGCTGGTATCAACTAGGGAGTGGGACCCTATGTTGGCATTAACTAGGGAGTGAAGACCCTATGTCGAAAAGTCTTCAGGTTATGCTGGCATTAACTAGGGAGTGAGACCCTACGTTGGAAAGTCATCAGGTTATGATGGCATCAACTAGGGAGTGGGACCCTATGTTGGCATTAACTAGGGAGTGAAGACCCTATGTCGAAAAGTCTTCAGGTTATGCTGGCATTAACTAGGGAGTGAGACCCTACGTTGGAAAGTCATCAGGTTATGATGGCATCAACTAGGGAGTGGGACCCTATGTTGGAAAGTCATCAGGTTATGCTGGCATCAATTAGGGAGTGGAACCCTATGTTGGAAAGTCATCAGGTTATGTTGGCATCAATTAGGGAATGAGACCCTATGTTGGAAAGCCATCAAGTTATGATGGCATCAACTAGGGAGTGGGACCCTATGTTGGAAAGTCGTCAGGTTATGCTGGCATCAACTAGAGAGTGAAACCCTATGTTGGAAGGTCATCAGGTTATGCTGGCATCAACTAGGGAGTGAGACCCTATGTTGGAAAGTCATCAGGTTATGCTGGCATCAACTAGGGAGTGGAACCCTATGTTAGAAAGTCATCAGGTTATGCTGGTATCAACTAGGGGGTGGGACCCTATGTTGGAAAGCCATCAGGTTATGCTGGCATCAACTAGAGAGTAGAGACCCTATGTTGGAAAAGATGCAGATGGGGATCAGAGACCGTAGTTTTGAATTATTTTCAACATCATTTCTTCTTTTCTTCCTTTATTTTTCAGAGAGTGAGTGAATGCGGGAAAGAATTTTGGAGGAGACTTCCCTTTTGAAGTTGTTATTGCAAAGCTGTTTCCAGCCCTTACACGGTTTTCCTTTTGGTTTCCCCTGCTTTTGCAAGGTTGCTTTCGGGTTGCACCTGTTTCCTGTTTTCTTCAACAAAGAATAATTTGTCAGTTTGAAACAGGGGTTGGTTTTGTGGCCGTGATTATTTTGGTCACTTGATCTCGGCCCGTCCTTTTGACGAAGATCTCAACTGCTTGCTTACTTGCTGGGGATTGGTTTCATTTCTAACCCTAGAGATCTTGACTTTTCCAAAACTATACCAGGACGGTTAATCACGCGGGACTTAACCTTCTTTAACTTTCTTTTGCCTTTGCGTCATTTTGACTTTGATCCCTTTCCTTTCAGGAATTCTTGACTTCAAAGCATCAACCATCATGGCCAATCGAGGTCGACTCGATGCACCTGCCGAGGCTGGGCGCTTTTGCGTACTAGCTTGTATCAAATAAGAACCTTGTAAATTAGTCTTGCCGTCCTTTCTTTGTCTTATTTTAGAATAGAATTAGACTAAAAAGGATTGAAAGAAAAACAAACGACGGAATGGACGGATGAATTTAGACAAGAGGTATCCCTTTCGGGGAAAGGAAAGAAGGACTTATCTGGAGTGTATGCGGACTTCAATGAACATGACATGCCTCTTGGACTGGATGCCCAATCTGTGCGAACCGTTTAACTCTCAGAAATTCATCACAGTTTATACCTCAAGAATTGAGAAACCTTGCCCAGGGTTGTGTCCATGTCAGTGACCAACCTTTGAGGGTTTTCACTAGCTAACCTCTCTTATTTCTCTTCTCACCATCGTCTTGTAGTGCTCTTTGCGAGTTTTCACTAACGAGACTCTCTCATTTTCAATTTCTCTCATTTGGTCACATCAAATCCAAGTCACTGGATTCTCCAATTTTGGACATCTCTACCGATTGATCAGAAGGACTTGAATAGGATTTAGGTAGAAAGAATTTGAATTGAATTACAACCTTGGAACCTTTCAGGAGAAAGTGTCGCCAAACCATTATAAATCCTGCCCCAATTTCATCTTCGGGGGAATTTGGATTTTTATTTTGGTGTGACTGAACCCCAGAGTGAGGCTGCCTACATATCCTTTTGGAATCAAGTCGAACGTAGTTCAAGAAAATATTTTGTTTTTGTTTCATTTTTGTTTCGATTGATTGATTGATTTGATTGATTGATTTTTTTGATAATTGAACTTTCAGGTTCCAAGGAGGGTGATCAAAGAAGAGTAACCGGCTCAAAGGGTTTACAAAAAGTTGATAGTCTTTGGGTAGCGAGAATGAAAGCCTTCGTTATCCCAATTGGAGAGTATTAAGACCTCGAAAGGGGTTGAACATAATACCTTTTGACCGCATTCGTATTGACAACTGGTTCGGGGTCATTTCCTTCAATGTCTCCCAAGTACAATGTCCCTTTCGGAAACAGTTTTCTTATAATGTACGGACCTTTCCAGTTTGGAGCAAATTTTCCTTTTGCTTCTTCGTGATGCGGGAGAATACGTCTCAGAACGAGTTGCCCCACTTTGAATCTCCTGGGCTACACTTTCTTGTTATAGGCGCGAGTCATTCTTTGTTGGTACAACTACCCGTGACAAATTACGGCCATCCGCTTTTTATCAATCATAGTTAATTGTTCCAGCCGGGTCTTGACCCATTCATCATCCTCGATATCAGCTTCAACAATGATTCGAAGAGAGGGAATTTCAACTTCTGCAAGTATTACAACTTCAATACAATAAACCAATACGTAAGGCGTGGCCCCAACAGATGTGCGCACGGTTGTGAGATATCCCAATAATGCGAAAGGCAACTTCTCATACCATTGTCTAGAACTTTGAATCATTTTCCTGAGGATCTTCTTGATGTTTTTGTTTGCTGCTTCAACGACACCATTGGCTTTGGGTCGGTAAGGGGTAGAATTGCAATGCATAATTTTAAACTGTTCGCATACCTCCCTCATCAAATGACTGTTCAGATTTGCAACGTTGTTGGTAATGATAGTTTTTAGAATACCAAAATGATAGATAATGTTGGAATGTACGAAGTCTACCACTGCTTTCTTGGTGACGGCTTTAAAAGTGACTACTTCGACCTATTTTGTGAAGTAATCAATGGCAACCAAGATGAATTTGTGCCCATCTAAGGCTTTCGGCTCGATCGTCCCAATGACATCCGTATCCCTAAGAAACAAACGACCGAGGTTCTAACATAGGATGCAACTCTGAAGGCGGTGCATGAATCAGATCACCGTGTATTTGACACTGATGGCACTTCCGGACAAAACTGAAGCAATCCTTTTCCATGGTCGTCAAGTAATAACCTGCCCGTAGGATTTTCTTTGCGAGGACATATCCATTCATGTGGGGCCCGCATACTCCTGAATGCACTTCATTCATGATCTTTTCGGCTTCTTTGGCATCCACACACCTTAAAAGATTCAAATCTGGAGTTCTCTTATATAATATTTCTCCGCTTAAGAAGAAACTACTGGCAAGCCTTCTAATGGTTCTCTTTTGGTCTCTACTGGCCTGCTCGGGGTATTCCTTTGTTTTCAAGAACCTTTTGATATCATGGTACCATGGTTGAACATATGGTTCTACTTCAACTGCATTGTAATAACCATTTCTTTCTCGAATTTGAATCTCCAACGGGTCAATATGGACATTGCCCGGATATGGAAGCATTGCAGCTAAGGTAGCTAGTGCATCAACTAACTCATTGTGAAATCGAGTAATATACCTGAATTCAACGGATTTGAACCGTTTGCTGAGATCTTCCACATGTTGTCTATATGGGATAAGCTTGATATCTCGAGTTTCCCATTCGCCTTGTGCTTGCCGAATGATCAAATCAGAGTCTCCCGTGATTAGTAATTCTTCTACATCCATGTCAATTGCCATGTTAATGCCCATGATGCAAGCTTCATATTCAGTAGTATTATTCGTACAGAAGAACCGAAGTCAGGTTGTAACCGGATAGTGCTGACCAGTGGGCGAAATCAAAATTGCCCCAATCCCGACACTTTTTGCATTTACAACTCCATCAAAGAACATTTTCCAAGCATTGGTGTGCTATAGAATTATTTCAACTGAGGCTACTTCCTCGTCCGGAAAGTATATACTTAGGGGTTGGTATTCATTATCAACCGGGTTCTCAGCTAAATGATCCGCCAAGGCTTGAGCTTTCATCGCCGTGCGGATGACATAGATTATGTCAAACTCAGTGAGCAGGATTTGCCATTTTGCTAACCTTCCCGTAGGCATTGGTTTATGGCATATGTACTTCAGAGGATCCATTCTGGTTATGAGATATGTGGTATAAGCCAACAAATAATGTCTAAGCTTTTGAGCGACCCAAGTTAAGGCACAACAAGTTCTTTTCAACAAAGTGTACTTGGCTTCATAACCAGTAAATTTCTTGCTCAAAGAGTATATGGCTTGTTCTTTCTTTTCGGTCACATCATGTTGCTCGCGGATGCAGCCAAAATAATTCTCCAGGACTGTCAAGTATAAGAACAAAGGCCTTCCAGGCTCAGGCGGAACCAATACCGGCGGATTTGACAAATATTCTTTGATTTTGTCAAAAGCTTCCTGACACTCATCCGTCCATTTAATCGCTGCATCTTTATTTAGCAGCTTAAATATGGGCTCACATGTGGTCGTGAGCTGAGCGATGAATCTACTGATGTAATTTAACCTTCCCAGCAAACTCATGACCTCTTTCTTGGTTTTAGGAGGTGGTATATCTCGGATAGATTTTATCTTTGTTGGATACAACTCAATATCCCTCCGACTGACTATAAATCCTAAGAGTTTCCCGGATGGAACCCCAAATGCACATTTAGCAGGGTTTAATTTTAAGTCATACTTACGTAGATGCTCAAAGAACTTTCTCAAATCTCGCACATGGCCTTCTTATGTTCTGGATTTAATGATTACGTCATCAACGGACACCTCGATTTCTTGGTGCATCATGTCATGGAAGATGACGGTCATAGCTCTTATGTATGTTTCCCCGGCGTTCTTCAGACCGAATGGCATGACCCTGTAACAGTAAGTCCCCCATGGTATGTTGCAAACTATCTTTTCTGCATCTTCTTCATCCATCGGGACTTGGTGATACCCAGCATAACAATCCACAAAAGACTGTATCTCATGTTTGGCACAATTGTCGATAAGGATGTGGATATTTGGTAACGGGAAGTTGTCCTTGGGGCTTGCTTTGTTCAAATCCCTGTAGTCAACACATACTTGGATCTTCCCGTCCTTCTTTGGTACTGGGACTACATTGGCCAACCATGTGGTGTATCAGACTACTCGGATCACACCAACTTTTAATTGTTTGGCAACCTCTTCTTTAATCTTATTGCTGATGTCTGTTTTGAATTTTCTTTGCTTTTATTGGACAGGTGGTTAACCGGGATAAGTTGGCAACTTATGTACCACTAAATCGACGCTTAGTCCTGGCATATCATCGTAAGACCATGCAAACACGTCTTTAAATTCAAACAAAAGTTGAATCAATGCATCTCTAGTTTTTTCCTCAGCGTGAATGCTTATAATGGTTCTTTGATCTCTTCTGAGCTGCCCAAATTAACCGGCTCGGTTTCATTTAAGTTCAGCTTAGGCTTATTCTCAAATTGTTCCAATTCTCGGTTTATTTACCTAAAAGCCTCATCTTCATTATATTCTGGTTCTTGATTCATTATTTCACAGTTAGATAGTGTTTTAGAATCTGGGCCTGAAGTCCGCAGGCATGTCATGTTATATAAGTCTGCATTATTAGAACTGAAAAGAGAAAGATAAGAAAAATAGCATAATCAGAAAGAATAACAGGAAAAGATTCATAGACGATGAAATATTGATTTTATTTCATTGAATTTGAAGATAGGAGGGTTTACATCGGAATTTGAAAAGATAACAAAATAAAACATTCGAGTTACACCCTGAAATAACTCGAAATGCAAAAAAGATGGCAAGACTGAACTACCGGGATTCCTGCCTGACAGGGAATGGAGTAGCCTTCCAATTTTGAAGCTTAACATTTGGCCCCATGTATTGCACCTCAGCAGTGCTTGAGCCTTCCCCCGGTTGGACCATGTGGGCTTTGTACAACATTCGCCTCATTGCCTCACAGATGTCCTCAATTTCTTCGGTCGTGAAGGCATCTTCTTTTTCTTCTATATACCTTGGCTTAACAAATGACTTGGCGAGATGCGGGACTGGCTGAGGCAGGACCCATCCATTTTTCTTACGTTCATCTGCCCATATTTCGTCGGCACTGGTAGCTTAGAAACCTATGCCAAAGAACTTCTTGTTAGCAGCTAAGGTAACAGGTTCTGTGACGCCCTGTAAGGATACCCCGAGCCCTTTCCCGGGCTTGTACCTATGTTTGATCATCTCATTGGCGATCATGATTGATGCGCTTGATAAACAGAGTTGAGGACATGTGGTTCCTTCTTCACACTGGTCGGCGACTATGATTTCAAAGGCTTGGTAGACGATGTGTTCACTTCCCTCTCTGGCCTCCAGACAGAGGACTGACAGGTCCCTGTAGATTGATTGTTCATCTTCTCCATGGATAACTATTTCTTGGTTTTCATGTTCGAATTTGATCATTTGATGGAGAGTAGAGGGCACAACTCCCGTGGCATGGATCCATGGTCTTCCTAAGAGAAAGTTATAGGAAGTCTCCATGTCCAGAACTTGGAATGCTACTTCAAAATCTATGGGGCCAATGGTTAGGATCAAGTCAATTTCCCCTATCGTATCCCTTTTGACTCCGTCGAAAGAACGCACACAAACATTGTTTGGTCTGATCCTTTCAGTCCCAATTTGCATCCTCTGTAATGTTGATAGAGGGCAAATATCGACTCCGAACCCGCCATCCAACATGACCCTTTTCACATAATATCCCTCACAATTAACAGTAAAGTGAAGGGCCTTGTTGTGGGCGGCTCCTTCGGGAGGCAAGTCATTTCGGCTGACCTCAAAATATCGCTCTGCCATTCTTTCTAACTATTCAACCGTGGTCTCAATTGGAACATACGCCTCATTCAGCGTCTTTAGAAGCACATTTTGGTGTTCGTTTGAGCTCATCAGTAGAGACAAGAGTGAAACCTGAGAGGGGTCCTTTCTCAGTTCATCAATTATAACATACTCCGAGGTTTTCATCTTCCAGAAGAATTCCTCCATTTCTTCAGCAGTTACAGGCTTTTTGAGGGGGAAACGCTTCTACTTGGTTTTGTTAAATTCTTCTAGGTTATGATACTTCCTAGATTGGTTTGTTTCATTCACTCCCCCCTTAACTTCCTTCCCTTTATATGTGACAATTGTCTGATTGTAGTTCTAAGGGAAGGCAATAGTGTCTTTTATGGGATTTTGTGGCATGCAGGTAATGATCAAAGGCTCATCCAGCCTAGGTGGAATGAGTGGCCTCCGTGCCACGTAAGTCCTTTTTGGTACATACATTTTTGGCAGTCTTGGCGTGGTTTTCCGCTGCTCCACTCTTGGGAGGGTTTAACATGAGTTGTCCCTTTTTGGGGGCTCTTGGGACGTAGAGAATGGCCTTTTTGGTAGGTGCTTCCCCTGTCTTTGCTTCCCCGTCCTTTTCTTCATTTTGGGGAGTAGAATTCATCTTTTTCTCATCCCTAATCTATTTTGCCACTGCTTTAGGTTTCTTCTCTGGATCAGCAATGGCAATAATCACTTTTAATGCGGGGTCAAATTCTTTGTCTTCACAGATCATCCCGATGACCGGCCCGTTGTTATGGTCTGGTAACGGGTTGTTGGTTACATTGGGGACTTCCTCATCCCTTAGCACTACCCTCTTCTGTTCGATCAGGTTCTCGACTGCTATCTTAAGGGTTTAACAATCTTCAGTGTCATGTCCTTCCTCCCCGGAGTGATAAGCGCACATGGTACATGGCCTGTAGGATGGAGATTCTGGGTTCTGTCTGTTCGGAGGTTCAGGCTGCAACAGGCCCATTTGGACTAAGTTTGGAAAAAGGCTGGAGTACGACTCGCCAATGGGTATGAAGTCAGCTTTTCTGGATGGTTCACGGTGATAGGTGTTATATTGGTAATTATTCTTTGGTGGAAGGGGATTATACGGGGCTTGGTGAGAAGGGTTGTTTCTTGGAGGTGGAGCTCTGTTCTGATTGTAATGTTGCTACGGCCGGGTGTACGACTGAGCATTCATTACTGCATAAGGATGGGGGGCCATAGCATAGGCTGCATCCTGGTGGGGGTAATAATGTTGTGGGGCCATGGAAGGTTGTCTAGAATAATCTCGAGGTCGCCGAGAGTTTCTTAAGCTTGAAGCCATCATGGCTCTCTCTTATTTTTTCTTCCGGCTTGCTAAACCTCCCGAGCCGCTCTGAATGTCTTGGGAAGTGGCTCTTAGAGCTGATTGCCTTAAGATGCGGCCTATTGTTAGGCCATTTTCTACCATTTCTTCAATCTTAATGGCCTCCGCGAATGGTTTGCCCATGGCAAACATCATATTTTGGATATAATCGGCCTCTTGGACCTGTAAGAAGACACTGACCATCTCGGTCTCATCCATCGGGGGTTTTACCCTGGCCGCTTGTTCACGCCATTTGATAGCGTATTCTCGGAAGCTTTCCGAGGCTTTCTTTTTTAGGTTGGTCAAAGAATTTCTGTCCGGGG
>AWOL01S0021946.1:0-79386 GCA_000715115.1 Nicotiana otophora | reverse complement strand
CTCTTGGGCCTGTAAGAAGACACTGACCATCTCGGTCTCATCCATCGGGGGTTTTACCCTGGCCGCTTGTTCACGCCATTTGATAGCGTATTCTCGGAAGCTTTCCGAGGCTTTCTTTTTGAGGTTGGTCAAAGAATTTCTGTCCGGGGATATATCAACATTGTATTGGAATTGCCTTACAAAATCCCGGGCCAGGTCATCCCATATATGCCAATGGGAGATGTCTTGGTCCATATACCACTCAGAAGCAATTCCGGTGAGGCTTTCTCCGAAATAGGCCATTAACAACTCCTCTTTTCCACCAACACCCCTCAGTTGGTTACAATATCTCTTTAAGTGAGCAATCGGGTCTCCATGCCCGTCATATCTTTCTAACTTTGGTGTTTTGAAGCCGATGGGTAAATGCACATGAGGGAACATGCACAGATCCACATATGAAACGCTCTTCTAGCCACTCAGGCCCTGCATGTTCTTGAGGCTTTGCTCGATGCTTTTAATTTTTCGTGCTATCTCCTCTTATTTAGGATTCCTCACGGCTTTCTCATATTCTATAGGAGACTCAAATTGTGGGTGCTGAGGATAAGAATTTGGGGTAACCAGAGCGGTGTCCAATTGGAATTGGGGAGCTTGGAAAGTAAAAGTTGATGTTTCGAAGGTTTGTTGAGGCTGTGTTGGCTATGCCATGCTAGAGGCTAGTGGTGCTATTAACACTGTAGATGATATTCCTGAAGATGGTGCCTGGGGGCAAACCTCAGAAGGCATACCAGCGAAGTTGGTTGACATGGCGAGGTACCCAAATGGGATGAATGGTTTGGTCACTGGTATAGGGACATTGGTGGTTCCTCCCGTCCTGGGGAGCAATTCAGCAAATCCAGGGATAGTACTGAGTGGTTCCCTGCCGTTGGACCAGGCGTCCCACAGTTTTAGCATACGACATAGTAGCCTTCTAATTTCCTCAGCAGCTGCTGACTCTGACTGCGGGATAGCCAATACCGGGCTATCCTCGGGCTCAATGATGGGTAGATGAATTTTTGAGGTCATGTCGATACTTTCTTTAGATCTCGTGAAATAAGGGTGTGAAGCCAGATTACCACCACAAAACCAACCACCTAAAAATAGAACGTGTTCTTTTAGAGCACACACAACAAACCAATTAGTTCGAGACATTTAACACATAGGGAATCGCATATTGGGGGATGCAATGCACCTAAACAGTTAAATGTTTTCCTAAATGTTTTGCAACGGCTGTGTGTTTCATCCCGGCTTTATTGTCTCTCTCTATTTTGTTTTCTTAATTACTTTCTTTAGGGTTATGATCAAATCCTACGTGGATTGCCTAGGTATCATGATGCCGCATGAATCAGATCATTACATAGTTCAGGGGATAGGTATGAAGTAACAAAGCACATTTTTTCATTTCATTAACAAAGATATCTCCTTCTTTGTTTTTTGGTTTTTCATTACAGGGAATTAAAGTACTGACGACTATAAAGGAAAATAATACAGACTCAAAATAAACGACAAAACAATTTTGAACAAAACTCTAGAAAGTAGTAAAGTACAGACTCGAAAACTGGAAAGTCAAAAGTACACGAGAGCCTCGACTGGTCTTCTTGGAGCCTGTGGGGCATTAGCTGGTCTTTGCGCGGACCTTCGCGCAATATCTTCTTGAAGACGGTCTAAGTCATTCATTACCTGTGGACGAAGGTCATCATAGAAGCGAAAAACATGGACCTAGTCATGTCTTCATACTCGTGACATTTCATCAAGACATAGTCAGCTATCTCCTTAATCCTGGTTCTGATAACTACTTTCTCTTGAAGCAGATGCCCAATTTGCTGTGCCCGGGCCTCCAATTTCCTTTAGAAGTTTTATTTCTTTGCCATATTTTTGTCTCAAATGGTAGGCCTGTTCTTCTGCCCCCTTAACAAGTTTTGTTTGAGCATTTAGCAAATCCTTTCGATTTTTATCAAGTCAGCTGCATAGTCATAGACCTTCATTCTTATATTCCGGAGTTGGGCTGGGAGCGCCTCCTTCTCTTGGGTTAACTTTCTCTTTTCACCTTCAGCTACCTGCGCCTGCAAATCATTGTCAAATGCGAGGTTTCTCAATTTTTCCTCCACGGCATGGATAGTGGCTGATATTTCTTTTCTTTTTCTCCCCAGGCCAATTGTTCTTGGATTTTGTAAGCAAAAACTTGAACATGAGGCCTCTTGGCGGGCCTTTCTGGCTCGGGCTCCGGTTCCTCATCAATGCAATTCCTTTTTTTGAACCATGCGGCATAGCACAGATCTACATTGCCTTTGGCAAGATTAGGTACTTGGGTGTCCTCTTTTAAGTATCGGCACCCATTCCAGATTTGTTGAATTAAAGCTTCAGGAAGTGGGACTTCGGGATGTAGCTCAATAACTTGGACACTCAAGTCTTCATCCTCGGGCACTACTTGATACCTTCCCAATTGCCTCAGAACCCTTTGGGGGTATATATGGTTGGACACTTATCAAGCCCATCAATAGCAAATAGTTTTTTGTGGCTGTCAAGTATATGACTTCCCTCACTGGGACCCATCCTAAAGTCCACTCAATCTAATTCGCCTTTAAAGTTCTCAAGTGGGCAATCCAAGCTTCAACCCCTTCTGGAGAGTTGTAATCTTTTACCCTCTCCTCATAACTCTCAATGAAGTTGCTCTTACTTGGGCCGTAGCTTATAGATTTCGGATGATGGCAAAGATGTTCAATTAACCACATTTGTAGAAGGATATTGCAACCTTCAAAGAATGTCGCCCCAGCCTTACACCGTGTTAATGCCCGATAGATATCCGACAATATAAGTGGAGAAAGTGTGTGATATTCTTTGGCAATTAGGACTTGTGCAATTCTAGCCACACAGATATCAATCGTCCCATTTTCATTTGGGAAGACCATGATGCCCAGGAATGCCACTATGAAAGCAAAGCGACGATGAATTTTCCAAGTATCTTTGCTTTGCTTGTTGTTCAACCCTTTTTCATGCGTTTTAAACCCATTTGGATGCCCATACCCGGAGTACAGGAAGTAGAAAGAACAACATCCATCGTTTACATTGTTCTTCCTTATTTGTTTACTGATGTTCAAAATATCAAAGAACCGGCGCACAGAGGGAGGCCTTGGGAATATAAGTTGTTGTTTTCTCAAGTCCCGGCCGAAACCAGTATATCCGGCTATTTTATCCAGGGTGGAGTGATCTCAAAGTCTGAGAAGCGGAAGACATTATGAACGGGATCCCAGAAGGGCACTAAAGACTTGATCAAATCATTCCGGGGCTTGACTTTCATAATATCCGTGAGAGCACCCAAATATTATACTACCTAGTCTTGACCATCTTTACCCAAGTCATACCACCACATTTAAAGCTGTAGTGGAGCCTGCTCTACAATATTTAACGGTGGATTCTGGACAGTGTTCATTTTATACATGAAAACGTACCCTGATTGCTATTAAATTTGCTTGCAAAACCTAGTTTTTTCATGACTTAGAACTAATGGAATCAGATTTACTATGTTTGATTGTTTTAAATGAAATGGTAAAACTACTAATTAAACCAGCACATTGTACATGATAATATAATATAAAAGCTAAATTATTACATTAGTGATAACAAATCTATCTATTACTATTTTAATAAATTTTCTAAAAAATGTGTGTGTGCTGTTTTTGCTTCTACTATTACACATGCACATACAGATTTTGTGAATATATATAAAGCTTTAAACAGGTTTTTTTTACAGTTTTAAGAACATTTTAACATAAAAGCTACCATGACTTAAATGACTCAAGCAGTATAAATAACTAACCACTCTTAACCAAACAACTTTATGCAATATTCAAACAGAACACAGATTTTGGATAACCAGTAGAATCATAGTCATGATACAACAAGATTTAAATATTTACATTGTTTAAGAAAGTACCTTGATAGCAGCAGAAACAAATAAGTAAGAAAATAAGTCTGTGAAAGCTTGAAGTAAAGAAGCAGCGATGAAACCCAATAAGGTAGGAAGAATAGCCGGACTTTTAAAAGAAAACAGGAAAGGATTGTATATTTTTGTCTCTGAAAAAATCAAGATTAATTTTCAGAAGTTTTTCTTTTGGAAATGAAGAGAAAACCTTAAGATAGTGCAGAGATTTCTGTGTGTTTTTGTGTGTGTAGGTGTGTAGCTATTTCGGTGTATATATTATATGTCTTAATTTGCCCGCCCTATAATGAAAAGAGAAGAGTGTATTTATAGAGAAAAGGAGTGAAAATGGATGAGAATTAGGGTACAAAAGAATCTGCCAGAATTTTCATAAATTAGGAAAACGACATCTTTCTTATCAGAAATGGACAGTTGTCGAATTTCTAGTACCTTCCTTATCTTAGAAAATGGACAAGTATCCAATTTCTGGATATTTTTGGATCTTATCCCTAGTTTCCTACTCAACATTGAGTCATTTGTCCTTATTCTAGAAGTTTCTAGTATTTTCTGAATAATTTTCAGAATTGGGATTCAAAAACTGACCCTTAAGGGTCTTGGAATTTCCTCAGAATCAGATTGGTTCTGGGCCTGAGTCAGGTGACTTTGGGCCTAAGTACTTTGGGCTCTTAAGCTTCTTACAAAGCTATGGGCCTGTCTATTCAGACATGCCCAATTTATGAACCAAGTAGAATGGGCCACTTTAATGAGGCCCAGTTCTTAACCAAACCAAACAACAATAAAAATAAATAAAAAAATAAATAACGGCAATTAATTTAACAAAATAAACAACAAAGCAATAATACTAAAAATAAACTCAGAACTAATAAAGATAAAATAAAATTAAAAAAAAAAACAGAAACCAAAAAAGGAAAAATAAAGTAATCTAACACTGTTTTTACTTTATCTTAATTAAGTTTGTTTAATTAATCGATTTAAACAAAATATCAGACAGTAATAAATAAATAAATAAATAAATAAATAATAAAAAAAGAAGAACAATAATCGACAATATACACAAAAATATAAAGATGAAAAATAGGAAATAACATAAATATACCAAAAAAACAATAGATCTAGCCACTAAAAACCCTCATGCCAAGACTCCCGTATGGGATCTGAGATCCTTGATGGGAGATCTTGGCAGGAGGATTATTAAACGGACTAGGTTGGTTTTAGGGTTTTGAAAAACAGATCTAGGGTTTCGGAGATCCTAGATCTAAGATCTATGATTATTGGTGGGGTTTTTGGGGATTTGGTTGGTAGGGTGAGGTTCAGGGAGGTGAGAAGAGTGTATGGGGTAAGTTTGGGTGGCTTTGGGGTGTCGCCGCCGCCGTAGGCGATTTCCGGCGACGACTTAGGATGGTGGTTAGAGAGATGGGGTTATGGGGGTCGTCTCTAGGGTTTGGGGGTGTTTCAGAGAGAGAGAGGTGTGAGAGAGGGTGAGACGGGAATGAAGGGGGTAGGAGAGGGTTTGGACATATATATACTTAGGGGAAAGGGAGTTCTGGGCCGTTGAATCTATTGAAGATCAACGACCAAGATCAATTGGTGCTTGAAACGGCACCGTTTAGGTTTAGGAGGGATTCTAGACGGGTTAGGGGATTGGGCTAGGTAATTTCGGGGATTGGGCTGGTTTTTACACTGGCCCAGTCCGATTAATTTAATTAGTCCCCTAATTAATTTAATTAATTCCAATAAATCTAATTAACTTAACTAAAAATCCTAATTAAATACTAGGCTATCTTAATTTTTAAAATTAATTAACTATTTACCCTTATTATTTAACTAATTAATCAATCCTAAGTTATAACAAGTAAAACTACTAATTTTAACATTAAAACTAACAATGTCAAAAATAAATAATTTTTGTGATTTTCTTTTAATAATATTATTAAATTGCGCAATTAGGTGTTAAATTAAATTAAAAACCTAATAATGCAAGATGATGAAGGTTTAAATTATTTTTGTTATTTTTCATGACTTCAAAAATGAAACATAATGCAACTAAATGCAAATAATTTCAAATAATTAACAAAAATCCTAAAAACAAATCTAAAAAAAATAAATATGAATAATTTATTTATTAATTTTGTAGGAATATTTTGGTAGGGTAAATATTACATGCTCACAGGCGGTACCTCGTCAATGGGCACTATGATGTTATTTTCACCGTGATGGCCGGACTCATTATCAACATGTAGGGGTGGTGATTGAGAGTTTGACATTTTGAGCTTTAACCTAAAATTAGAGACACTTCAAAGAACAAGTGTAAAGTAGTGTGTGTTATGGAAATTTGTATCAAATAACCACTATTATCCTTTGTCCCACGGTGGACGCCAAACTGTTTACCCTCAAAATCGGATAAAAATTAAATTTGTAAGTGGTTTTAAGGATACGCGGATTAACTTGATACAAAGTGATAAATTAAGTTGCAATTGAAATAAACAATGATAAAGTAAATTCAAACCATACGAATTGGATAATTGCAATCTCGGAAGGTTAGCCACCCTCGAGCCAGATGCACTTTGATCGGTATCACGATACAGAAGAACAAGAGCTTAAAGAGAAAAATAATAATAATGTATTGCTTTGGAATACGTATTACAATGTGCTAAAGTAACCATGAGACCCCCTTTATATAGTAGATGAGTCCTATTTTAGGTACAATTCTATAACAGGTAAAAACTATCTTGATTTGCCGATTGCCAGTTTCTCATTGATACGTGCCGAGATTCCCGCCGCAATATCCGACCGGTCACGGATATTTTGGTCTTCTGTTATGCTAACAATGTTTTTTCGAGCTCGTTCGGGGCTAGGATCGATTCCGGGATTATGGCCTCGATATTCTCGAAGGCGGGCATTCCAACCTCGGGTTCTAGCCCGGTGGGACTTGGGGTCGATCTTCAGTCCTTTATTGTCATGTTCCGAATCTGACCTACTATGTCGTAGGTGAGCTCGATTTCGACCGTATACAATGTTATTCATTACTTTTTGGTTACCAAATTTAATCTAATACTATCAACCCACAGACAACATATATTAATGGGACAAAAGCTGAGCGGAGTTTACTGCAAAGATGTAAACTATCTATAAGATCAGGGGCGTAGCTCAAGTTCTACTTACGAGTTCGACATAACTCAATGGTTTTAGTTATGTATACGGTCGAAATAGGTTTCGGCCTTAGCACGTCCGATCGAGTTCAAACGATGATTTATCAAAGTGAGATCCCAAAGGTGGAGCAAACTATCCTCGAACCTGAGGAGGCCGATCCATATCAAGTTCGATATCATTACCAAGCTCGAATCAAAATCTACCATGCCGACAATCCAGAGACCAACCGACATTGACCTCGAATCAATTCGAGGGCTCGAGCCAGGATCGGGATCGAACCAAGATCATGTGTTCGGGACGAAATCAAGCTCAAACCAAAATCGAGGGTTCTAAGCAAGATCGAGCTCACAGACAAAAGCCGTTGCAATCCCACTAGAGAGAATCTTGGCAGAAATTATGGAAAAGCTGACTTATCATGGGTCTCCCACTGAGTGTTTATTTTATTATGCTTAGAGACAAATCCCTCTACTATAAAAGGGCTTGGTTAATATTTCTGTAAGACAAGTTTTTCCAAGGCTTACATTGTAATAAAAGGGCTATATTCTTCTACAGAAAAGAACCTTTCTTTCAGATTCCTTAGATTGATTCTATTTATTGAATCCTGAGATTCATTGTTTCTGATAACCTTATCTATTTTAGCATTAATCTATATTTACACTTTTTATTTATCCTTGTATTTTGTTTTAAGTTACGTCACATATCTTCGGAACTACGTATAAATTCAACTCTATCCATTTTTCGGGTAAACAGTTTGGCGCCCACCGTGGGGCCGAGGATAACAGTGGTCATTTGATACAAATCTGAAAAAACACGCCATTGTGCTTTGCACTTATTTCCAAAACATCTTGAATTTCGGATCAGCTACGAATAACCACCAATCAAATGGCTTCACCGATCGATTACGAAGCCGACCTTCAAGATGAAACCAACAACTTGGCACCCGGGGCTGGAAGGCCAATTAACGATAGCTTGGCACCCGATGCTCGAATCGAAGTACCCGAAATTCGAGCCGGAATACCATTGGATGTCAATCCACAAATAGCTTTGGAGGCGAATCAGCATTCCGAACCAGAAAGAAGCATTCAGGGCGGTACTCGATCAGTAGCCCGGGATACCCAAAATGCGGGAGAAATCGTGGCCAGCTTACGTATGATCTTCGAGATTCTACAAGCCCAACAAGTAGCGATAGCTCAGCTACAGAGCCAAATTCGCGCACAAAGCAGGCCGAATTCCAATCCACTTGGAGAAGTCACCCCCAGAATAGAGCCCGCCGTAGTGAAATCTAACGAGCAAGAATCGGGGACTACTCCCGAAATTACGAAATTGCTCGAGGAGCTCACAAAATGAGTCAAAGCCAATGACAAGAGGGTGAAAACGTACAATGCCAGGGTCGATCAAATCCTGGGGGCTCCACCAATGATAATGGGGCTTGATTTGAAAAAATTCATACAAAAGCCTTTAACGTCGAGTGCGGCACCGAAGCCAATCCCAAAAAAATTCCGTATGCCCAAAATTCCCAAATATAACAGTATGACCGATCCTAACGAACATGTCACCTCTTACACATGTGCTATAAAAGGCAACGATTTGGAGGGCGATGAGATCGAATCCGTGTTGTTGAAAAAGTTTGGGGAGACCCTCTCGAAGGGAGCGATGATCTGGTACCACAATTTAATGCCGAATTCCATCGATTCTTTTGCCATGTTAGCAAATTCGTTCGTAAAAGCACATGCTGGTGCCATAAAGGTTGCAACAAGGAAATCAGACCTCTTCAAAGTGAAGCAAAGGCAGGATGAAATGCTGAGGGAATTCGTATCCTGATTTCAAATGGAACGCATGGAATTACCCCCGGTCGCAGACGATTGGGCCGTACAAGCTTTCACCCAAGGGTTGAACGAGCTAAGTTCGACAGCATCATATCGGTTGAAACACAATTTGATCGAGTATCCAGCGATAACTTGGGCAGACATACACAACCGATATCAATCGAAAATTAGGGTCGAGGATGATCAGTTGGGAGCTCTGTACGGATCCGTTCATCATAACAGGACAGTTACTAAAAACCAAAAGGAGATCGACAGAGAACGAAGGTCGAACAGATACCGATATCGACCATACGTCACGGATCGGGTGAACAATGGTTCAGCACACAATGCGGTTCGTAACCATCGAAGGATTGATCGAGAACAAAGTTCTCGGGGGCTTATGAGTAAGAGCGGCTTCGATAAATATGGCGATCCTATAGAAGCACCTCGATTATCGGAATATAACTTCAGCGTTGGTGTATCCGCTCTCGTGTCAGCCATCGGACGCATCAAAGACACTAAATGGCCTCGACCCATGCAGACCGATCCTGCTCGAATAAATCCCAATCAAACATGTGAATATCATGGTACCCATAGCCATATAACGGAAGATTGTAAGCAACTGAGGGTGGAAATAAATCGCTTGTTTAACAAAGGGCACCTTCGGGAATTTCTAAGTGATAGGACGGAGAACCATTTTAAAAGCAGGGATTCCAGCAAGCAAAATGAGCAAGAAGAACCACAGCACGTCATCCACATGATCATCGGAGGCATCGATACCCCTCAGGGACCAGTACTTAAATGCACTAAAACATCGACGGTGAGGGAAAAATAATCTCGGACTCAAGATTACGTACCCATGGGGACTTTGTCCTTTGACGATGAAGATGCAGACGGGGTCATCCAACCTCATAACGACACACTGGTAATATCCGTACTCATGAATAAAACTAAAATTAAGCGTGTGTTAATCGATCCAGGTAGCTCAGCCAACATCATCCAATTGAAGGTAGTAGAGCAGCTCGGCCTACAGGATCATATCGTACCCGCAACTCTGGTCCTGAACGGGTTCAACATGGCATGTGAAACCACCAAGGGTGAGATAATCCTACTAATAAACATCGCCGGGACAATCCAGGAAACAAAGTTTCACGTGATCGAAGGGGATATGAGATATAACGCCCTTTTTCGGAAGGCCATGGATCCACAACATGAGAGCTTTGCCTTCGACCCTACACCAGGCCCTCAAATTCCCGACATCGGGAGGTGTCAAAATGGTGTACGGAGAACAGCCAGCCACAAAGGAAGTGTTCGCCGTCGACGAAGCTAAACCAATGTCCTCACTTTCGCCGATAAAAGGATCGGGCCCGGAAGGAGAACGTGACACCAAATAGCAATCACAGACATTGGCTTTGACCCAGCCAGACAACCGGAAAATTGAAGAGGATGATGACCAAAGGGTCCCTCGATATTTTGTGATGCCCGATGACTCCGACGCCACCAAATGAACAATCGAGGAGCTAGAGCAAGTCATATTGATCGAGCACTTGCCTGAGCAAAAGGTATACTTGGGAACGGGGTTGAGCCCCAAACTCAGGAAGAAACTCATTCAATTTCTTATCAATAACATCGATTGTTTTGCATGGTCCCATTAGATATAACAGGGATCCCGCCGGACATAACGACGCATTGGCTAAGTTTGGACCCCAGGTTCAAACCGGTGAAGCAAAAGAGAAGACCCAAGTCAGAGAGAAAGCATACATTCATAAAGGACGAGGTAACCAAGCTTTGCAAAATAGGGTCCATTCGGGAGGTGAAATATCCCGAATGGCTAGCCAACGTAGTTGTAGTCCCTAAAAAAGGGAACAAACATAGAATGTGTGTAGACTATAAGGATTTGAACAAAGCATGCCCCAAAGATTCCTTTCTGCTGCCTAACATCGATCGGATGATTGATGCCACGGCCAACCACGAGACCCTCACTTTTCTTGATGCCTATTCCGGGTATAATCAAATCCAGATGAACCCGGAGGACCAGGAAAAGACTTCGCTTGTCACCAAATATGGAACGTATTGTTATAATGTGATGCCCTTCGGGCTAAGAAATGGAGGGGCTACTTACCAACGCCTAGTAAATAAAATGTTCGAAGAACAAATAGGAAAATCAATGGAAGTTTATATTGATGACATGTTAGTTAAATCCCTGCGCGTAGAGGACCATTTGACCCATTTGCAGGAAACGTTTGAGATTTAATAAAATATAACATGAAGTTAAACCCCGAGAAATGTGCTTTCGGGGTCAGTTCGGGCAAGTTCCTCGGCTTCATGGTATCACATCGGGGAATAGATATTAACCCCGATAAAATCAAGGCCATCGAAGACATCATCATTGTGGACAGCGTGAAGGCCGTACAAAGGCTAACTGGTCGGATTGCAGCCTTAAGCCGGTTCATCTCAAGATCATCTGACCGAAGTCACAAATTTGTCTCTCTACTAAAAAAGAAGAACGATTTTGCTTGGACCCCGGAGTGCCAACAAGCATTAGAGGAACTAAAGTGATATCTATCAAGCCCACCACTACTTCACACTCCAAAAACAGTCGAAAAACTTTTTTTTGTACTTGGCGGTATTAGTAGTTTCCGTAAGCGGTGTCCTAGTTCGGGAAGAGCAAGGTACGCAATTCCCCGTTTATTATACGAGTCGAACCTTAGGAGAAGCGAAAACTAGATATCCGCTCTTAGAAAAATTTGCGCTTGTACTGATAAGCGCCTCAAGAAAGTTAAGGCCGTACTTTCAATGTCATCCCATATGTGTGTTAACCACTTACCCGCTTCATAATATTTTGCACAAACCCGAGTTATAAGGCCGACTGGCCAAATGGGCCGTCGAACTCAGCGGGTACGATATCGAATATCAACCCCGCATGACCATCAAGTCTCAAATTTTAGCAGACTTCGTGGACGATTTCACGCCAACACTCGTACCCGAAGTCGAAAAAGAATTGTTGAAATCAAGTACATTATCGGGGATATGGATCCTTTTTACGAACGGGGCTTCGAACGTAAAAGGGTCCGGGCTGGGCATAGTTTTGAAACCTCCCACGGGTAGCACTATTAGGCAATCTATTAAAACTATCAGTTTGACTAACAACGAGGCCGAGTATGAAGCCATGATTGTAGGTCTCAAGCTAGCTAGAAACTTTGGAGTAGAAGTCATTGAAGCCAATTGCGACTCCTTGCTGGCGGTAAGTCAAGTAAACAAAACCTTCGAAGTTCGAGAAGGTAGAATGCAAAGGTATTTAGATAAACTGCTTGTCACTTTGCACCATTTCAAACAATGGACTTTACGGCATGTACCATAGGAACAAAATAATGAGGTCGATGCGCTTGCGAATTTGGGGTCGTCGGTCGAGGTAGATGATTTAGGGAATGTTGTTCAACTTTCGAGATCGGTAATCGAAGAAGGTCACGCCGAAATAAATTCTACAAACTTAACCTGGGATTGGAGAAACAAGTATATTGAATACTTGGAGAGCGGAAAACTCCCGTCGGACCCTAAGGATTCCAGAACCCTACGGACTAAAGCTGCTCGATTCACATTGGCTCCGGACGGAACACTGAAGAACGTTCGATGCACCCTTGGAAGTGTGCTTGGGTCCGGGACATACCGATTATATCCTACGGGAAGTGCACGAGGGTACTTGCGGGAATCACTCTGGAGTCGATACGTTAGTTCAAAAAATAATCAGAGCAGGGTATTATTGGGTTGATATGGGCAAAGATGCGAAGGAATTTGTTCGTAAGNTTTACAAGGACCGACCAGGGTCCCGCACAAAAAATCAAAAAAGGTAAAGCCCAAGATTCCTAATGTTCCTTAAGGACAGCTTCTTCTCCAACGAGGTCCTCCCCATTCTCGGACCCGCTCTTGCTGCATCATTGGAAGAGGCCAGCGCTCCAGCATTGGTGTCATGCTCTCTAACCTTTATTATCTCGTCAGTAATATCGAAACCTCAAGCGTGGATCTCCTTGAGGGTTTCCCTCCAAGATTGGCATTTACCAAGTTCAGCAATCCAATGTGCTCGAGTTTGAGCAGTCTCGACTGCCTCTCTCGCTTGGACTTGAGCGTCTTCAGCATCGGCCCGGTAGATGGCCACAATCGCCTCTTCCTCGGCCTTTGCCTTTTCAGCATCAAGTTTGGCATTTGCAAGTTCGGAAGCCAACCGAACCTCGAGCTCCTCTATTTTCTTTGCATGAGCTGAGCTCTTCTTATTCATGCCTCGAAGCTAACTTTAGACCGACGACAATTGGGCTCGAGCAGCCTCTTTTTCAGCAGCAAAGCGGTCCATACTTTCTTTTCACCCCAAGGTCTCCGCCTTCATCATGTCGACCTTCTCGCGGAATTGCTCGATCCTCTCGACCTTCTGCTGCAGCTGTGAGATTGAAATGTTAGCCACCATTCCCAAATCGAGCCTATGAGCTTTTAAGATATTCATTACCTGCTCGATCAGGTCAGTCTGATCTTTGTGAGCCGTGGCCAACTCGGCTCGGAGGTCCTTGATCTTTTCTTCTTTTTTCCCACCGAGAAGGTTGAGGGCATTCCTCTCCTCTGTAAGCCTTTGAATGTCGGCCTCGTACCAACTCAGCTCGGCTCGAGACCGAGAAAATGCTTACCCATGAAGCGCTGAGGCCTATGTAGAAAGAATAAAAGAAGTTAGACAGGAAGAGAAAAATGAACACAAGGTTAATACCAACAAAGGGAGTTAAGGCTTACCCGATTCAGAGCTTGCTGCGCTTCGTTGAAAAGGATCGATACCTTGCCCGAGTCCTTCCTCGAGACCTCCAAGTTGCTCAGGCTGGTAGCATCTTCGACCCCAGTAAAGTAATCACGGAAGGGGTCCTCCCTTCCGTGGGCTCCTTCGATGGAGGGTGTCTTCAAGGCCCGAGCCTCTTGAATCATCTCCTCAGAAAACGAGGGTAGCAGCGGGGAGCCTCCAATTTCTATTGCCCCAAGTGGATCACTTGGGGTGTTCTCTCCATCTCAAGGGGCTTCGAGACCATCCCCTACAACCGTACCCACCGTTGGCTCATTATGGTGGGAGGCATCTTCAATCCTCGATGACTCGGGGACTTCGCCCAAGTCTCTTCCCGAGATCCCCTTATTTTGAGATGGAGCCTTTGCAGCCTTCACCGATTAAGTGGTGTTTGGGGCCTCGGTGTTCATTCCCACTCGGGCCACCAGACCAGAGTCATCTTCTTCCTCTTCTTCATCTTCCTCCCTTAGACACAGAACATAGTTTTCGGTCAGAAAGATGATGTTCTTCTTCGGCTTACGAGTCGCTTTTTTCTTAGGTTCTAGATCCTTGGAGGTTGAGTTCTTTTTCCTGTTTTTTCCTTCGCCGGTTTCGGTGCCAATATCAAAGTCTCCTCCTCACCAGATAGGGGCCTCATGACCGCATCCTTGCCCAGGCATGTACATGGGAAAAATTGAATAAGTAGAAGAAGGGCATCTTAATCGAATCATCAAATACACAAAAGTGGGCTTACCATGAGTCTTGGCCTCCGATCGGCCCTTTGATAATTCGTGCCATGAGCGCTTGGCGTATGTAGAGGTCTAGGCAAAGTTCCGACCCCAACTCTAGAGGTCGGGAATCGCATGGGGCATCCAAGCGATTGCTACATCATGGAAAAAGACATCGATGAGAAAAGACAAAGGAACAAATAATACATGGAAGATAACAGTGAGACGGTACTTACGATTCATGTTCCATTTCTTAGGAAGTGGCATCTTCTCGGCTGGGATTAGGTCGGAAGTCCTCACTCGAACGAACCGTCCCATTAAGCCTCGATCTTTGTCCTCGTCTATGCTCGAGAACAACACTTTGGTAGCCCGACGTTGGAGTTTTATTAACCTGCCTCGATAGAGGCGGGGGCTATACAATCTGATAAGGTGATTGAGGGTGAAATGGAGCCCCTCGATTTTGCTCACGAAGAATCAGAGCGGAATAACAATTCGTCAATAGGAAGGATGGATTTGGCTTAGGGTATTCGATATTAACGGCAAAAATCAACGATGATGGAATCAAGGGGGCCCAGTGTGAAAGGGTAAGTGTAAACACTTAGAAACCCTTCCACATGGGTGGTCATGTCTTCTTCGGGGGTCGGGATCACCACCTCTTTCCCTCTCAGTTGCAGTCTTTCTTTACCTGCTTAAGGTATCCCTCAGTTATCGAGCATATATATCTCAACACTGGCTCGCATCGACCAGGAATCAATGAGGCTTTATCGATCTTGAAATCGGAGTTTAGCGTGCACCCCCCAGGAATACATTCCTCAAGACGGGGTTCCACCGACGTTTTCCCACCGGCTGGTTGGGAAGATGAAGCAGCTTCTTTTTGTAGTATCGTTTTCGATGTTTTTTCCATTTTTGTGTAAGTTTAAAGGAGAGGAAGATAATAGGACTTGGCATTTGAGAAAGGATTAACAGCAAAACCTGAAGATTTGTAAAAATGAAGAACTTAAGAGATATGAAAGCTTTGGAGATTAGAAGGAAGTGAAAGTAAAGCTTGAATCAATGAGGAAGGGGTCTATTTATTGGTTTCACGACGACGGTTCAAAGGCACTAGTGGTCGACCACCAACTGACACTCATTAATGACTTGGGGAACTGTACCGACTAGACGTTTCGGTCACTTCCGTCGCTTACATCACGACAGTGATGTCATGGCAGGTCGAGATAAAAATCGAAGGCTCAATTCGTTTCTTGTCATTACACTCCAAAAAATGAGGGGACTATCTGTATACAGTTAAAACCGAGCCCGTCTAATTTTTCTATCTGACCGGGACCAGGGAGCTGCATCGAAGGTCGGCCCCGTAGTGGATCAGACCAAGGTACGAGGACAAAGTACCAAGTTCGTGATTTGAGGTACCTGTCGAGATCGAGGCCAGCAGCGATCGAGACCGAATAAGACAGGCATCGAGCAAGATCGAAGATAACATAATAACGGAAAGGCGAAATATCCGCGATTGGTCGAAGATCATGGCGGAAGTCTCGGAATGGATCAAATTAGGAACGGTTAATTAGCTAATCATGGGATTTCCTTCTGTAACTAGAGTTATACCATAAGTAGAATTCCTCTACTATATAAAGGGGAGTATTAACCATTTGTAAGGACACATTGTTCATAGACCTCAAAGCTATATAATTCTCTTTTTCGTTTATACTATTGTCCATCATTTTGTTATATTTTGATTGTTCTTACATCAACCAGTTCGAGGGTATCCAAACTCGAGGGCTGAGTTCCATTCTAACACTGGTTTGCTTTACTTTATAGTTTATTTCTATTATTAATCTTCATATTTATCAATTGGTGCTAAGTGAAATCACGTGTCCTTAGAACCACATTATAAGTTTAATTGTTATCCAATTTTAAGAGTAAACAGTATGACCTTCTGATAATATTGCAGCCACTACTGGTTACAGTCGCCAACGCTATCAAACTTCTTGATCTAAGATTTGCCAGTAATGTACGATTTAAGAATGTTGTTCTAATTTCCTCTTGTGATTGTCTATATACAAAGAACAATCTTGTTATCCCATAGCCGATACTGTGCAACATAGAGGAAACTACTTTTCTTTTCAATCCAAAACAAACATGAGCCAAAGAGGTATGAGATCTAACATGTCTTGGTAGTACGTGAAACAAAATATAGGACTTTTCGAAGTTCTTTGCTAAAAATAATAATTTTACAACGTGTCTGTCTCCTTGCATAAATAATTCAATCATGTTGAGGGCCATTTCTGCAACTTATTTTTATAACCAAATGCTGAAAAACGGTAAGTAAAATGGTGGATCATTGGCGAAGAGTGTTCCTCTCCGTTATGAACCTCAGGCAGAAACATTATGGAAAGAGATGATTTGATAAGAAACATTGACCTAGATATATTTTCCAAGTATCAAGCATGTCTCATTCTATTTTTCTATCTTTAGAAATTGAAGAAATAAAGCAAAAACTATATTCAAGAATCCCAACGGAGAACAAAGTCTAAATTAGTCGGTTTGAAGTTCTTTTGGCGCTTCGTTCGTAATGACTTAGACCTTTTATGAAGATATGGAAGAGGACAGGAATACTCACATAATTTCCCTTGAATTCTAGCATCACGCGCATCAAAATGTCCTGACGATCCAATACATTAATTAATCGACTCAAACTTCACAAAATTTACATTCATCTTCAAAAAAGTATAATGTTCTCAATGTTATAAAAAAAAACTTTCCGGACATTAACTCACTCGTAAATATATCATAACGGACGCGTTGTATCATGTATGTATTGATTGTATTCCAAGATTAGCCAGAAATGTTCCGACTCCCATGATATTTTCATCTATAAGTTTCTCAATGATTCTCATTTCTCCACACAAAATAAAAAATTGGAATAGTTACTTATTTTTAACATAATCAACATTATCAATTACAAAAAATGTTGGCATGATTGCCTAGATGACTTCTCCAAGAGACTGTGTATAACATTTTTCCTCTCTCTCCTCTGTCTCTTTTTAATGTTTTAGCAAAGCTTCTTTTACTTATATGATTTATTCTATTTTTTGTTGTTAAACTCATAATATTTAGTGCAAGTATTTTAATTATACTATGAGATAGTTGATGTTTAATTCTCAAGCAATTGACTGAATCAGTGGAACTTGGTTTGCAAAATATTAATACCATTCATGAAGTTTAACATTTTTAGACAATGACTATAAGTAACAAATTCTGCAATTTTTCTTTTCGTCTATACTCCTAAAGATAGTACTTAATACTTATTCATTAAAAGCGATTACATAGTAAATAGTGTTTTACTTTTACTTGAATCTATCCATAGACAATGGAATAAAGCTAATAAAATCACCATCATATTGCCCAGTAAAAGAGTAAACAACCAAGTTAATTAAGACGTTGACACAAATGATAGAAATTGGGAGAAAACGGGATTACGTACAACTAGTGTCTATGTACGGTACAAGATACATCTTCTAACCAGATCCCATACTTCTATATTCCCTGCGTTACGAGTCTCGAGCACTATTGCATCTTCATATTCCTGAATCCTGACAAGAAATGTACATGAGTAAAGATCCAGCAAAAAACTTCTTTTAGTCTTTTAAATGGTTTCTTCTGCACCAAACAACTGAAATCAGCTCACATATAACAAGGATAAGATACCTCATTTGCCATAATCCAATCTTAGCCAAAGTGACAATTACTGTAAGCTCTGCAGTTTCATTGGGATCCTCTTTTGCTTGACAGTAGACTTGCAAAACAATTCTTTGCATGAAAAATTAACAAGTCATAGCACAGTGCATACAGCTCAACATAGTTTGTATTTCAAATCTCATATACTGGAAATGTGAATGTTCCTCTTGAGCTGCTATTTCAACAAATAACAACTCAATGGAGAACTTAAAGGTCCAAATCAGCTTTCAAAAATCCCTTTCCTCTCTTCTAAATAGCTGATTCAATTTTCCATCCTTAAGCCACTCCCCACATTGATTCCACCACTTCCCTACAGAAGCATTAGTTAAGTTGCTCCGACATGGCAGTTTAGGTATTGCACTCGTGTCGACACAACACTATTATGACAGTTTAGGAGCTGTTTTGTGAAGTTTTCATACACAAAAAAAAACACTTCATCTCTATTCTTCTTCAACCGAATTCTGGGCAATTATTTTGTGCAAATTCTAAACTTCCAGCCACGAGTGCACGTGTTTGGCGGTGCTGTGGAACCTTGGGGAGCGACCGGTCTTAACGATTTGCACCCAGTAGGGCCGAAATCGCTTTCAAGGTAGTGACTTTCCATGACACGGTATTTTTGATATGTTGTTCTCGTTTCCTTCTTGTTTTTAGTCAATATTATCTACTCATTTTTCTTACACCTTTGAATCCAAAGACATGAATGTATGGTTTTTTCGATTTGCATGTTTTGGCACTTCTATGTTGATTGAAGATATTGAAGAATTAAACTAAAATATTTTGCATCACGGGACGCATAAAATCAATTTAAGAACTTTCTGTAACCACCGCTAATGTTGTTGCAAGAAGAAGTTATACATCAATAGTCTTGTGAAGGAGGTCAGACTCCTCCACCTAGAGAGCCGAGTAATTATATATGGACACCCGTGTTATGCATTGGAAATTCCACTTGATACTAAGGTATATTGCGTTGAGCTATGTTCTGATATTTGTTAGACAATGTTGATAAAAGAAAAACAAAGTTGCAAGACAATGTTCCTTAAGTTTATGATTTCTCGTTGTGAGAACTTTCTATTAACAAATATGAGCTGAAATATCTGGAAACTTTTAATTAACAGAGGAAATGAAGTTGCAACATTTGATTTACAGGCTAGGATATATTCACAGAAACCGGAGTAGTTGAGGAGTGGCTACTTTCTATTTCTAGGCTAATAGACATCAGGCAAAGGAGAAAAATTGGTTGAATTTGCTCTTGTTTCCACCAAAGCAAACAAGCTGCATGAAAAATTGGGATCTTCTTTTGTTTGACAGTAGACTTGCAAAACAATTCTTTGCATGAAAAATTAACAAGTCATAGCACAGTGCATACAGCTCAACATAGTTTGTATTTCAAATCTCATATACTGGAAATGTGAATGTTCCTCTTGAGCTGCTATTTCAACAAATAACAACTCAGTGGAGAACTTAAAGGTCCAAATTAACTTTCAAAAATCCCTTTCTTCTCTTCTCAATAGCTGATTCAATTTTCCATCCTTGAGCCACTCCCCACATTGATTCCACCACTTCCCTACAGAAGCATTAGCTAAGTTGCTCCGACATGGCAGTTTAGGTGCCGCATGTCAACACTAGTATGAGTGTGGGTATGAGATCCGTATCGGATGGTCAAACAATTTTGGGTATTTTGACCACAACGACGGAAAAATTTGAGACGAGATACAATTTGATTCTCGAAATCAGAACCAAAACTGTCACGACCCAAAATCCAACTAGTCGTGATGGCACCTAACCCAACCCGATAGATAAGCCAATTAAAAACTATCCAATTCCAATAATATTAATAAGACAATTATTCAAAAGAAATTATCTGAATCTTATACATTTCCCAAGGACTGATAGTAAAAATCATGAGCTTCTAGGAATAGAGTTTAAAAAGATGAAATGTAGTAAATACATCATTTATTTGAAAAAATACATTAATAGAGTTTTATAGATCTAAGGCTACCATGAACAAGAGACAGCTACAACTAGGACGCAGGTACATCTTCAAATCCAGCTCTCATCGAACACAGCAGCATCAACAACCAATATCGGCACGCAAGGTGCAGACATGTAGTATGAGTACAATCGACCTCATGTACTCAGTAAGTAACAAACCTAACCTCAGGTTGAAAGTAGTGACGAGCTAACACAAAGGTCGAGTCCAACACCAATATTCCACAACAGTTCATAACAGCATAGTACAAGTAACAAAAGAGGTATCTCAGAAATAAAATGCTTAGTTCGTTCACAGTTCCAGAAAATAGGCATTACTTTTCAAGTAGCTCAATGAAAACCCAAATCTTTTACCGAAAATGCCAAAATACGAGTAAGTTTGAAATCAATAATTTTACCCAAAATCCTTTCAATAATAATTATGATGTCTCATTTTCTCTCCAAATGTCCAGTATAATACAAATGCCTCACTATGACCATATGTCAACATGTGTGAGAAGTCATGAATGTCGTGATACCGTACAGTATGAGAAAAATACATCTCTATGCCTGTATGTCATGCGTGCATGTCGACGCAATATATTTCAGAGATGAACTCATGTACCCACACTCTCAGAGTACTCAATCTCACTTTCTCACATATTCTACTCATCATGCTCAATCACTCGGTACTGTATATGGCCAATCCGACCCAAGGAAGATCGATCCCGAAATATACACATCAATTGATCGCCAGTCACTCTGTACTGAGTAGGGCCAATCCAGCCCGTGGAGAAGATCCATCTCCAAGTATAAGATGCTTCATACAAGATCCATGTATAGGGAAGATCCATCCCTCAAACAATATCAACCGCACTTACTGGGGGTGTGCAGACTCCGGAGGGGCTCCTTCAGCCCAAGAGCTATCATAAATCAGTATCACCACTTCGGGGTGCAGCCCGATCCCATAAATGTTACTCATAATCAGGCGCTCAGCCTCAGTCAATCATCAATCACTCCAGTCTCTCTTCCACGGGCTCACAATATCATGATACTAGCCCGGAAAGAATGACATGATGCATCAATAAAAATCAACAGAGACTGAAATATGATATGCATATGAATGCGTATGACTGAGTATATAATGCAATGAAAGCAGATTTCTCAATAATAGAAATGACCTCAGGGGGTCCCAACAGGATAAGGATGTAGCCTAGACATAGTTTTTAACATAATCACAGCTCGATAACTCTAGTACGTAGAGATTTCATGATTTCAGACAAGTTCAAATAACTACATAGTACCACAGAAATAACGGAAATTACAGTTCACACGGTGCACGCCCGTCACCTAGCATGTGTGTCACCTCAAAACCAAACACATAACACGTATATTCAGGGTTTATACCCTCAGCTCCAAGATTAGAAGAGTTACTTACCTCGGATAAGCCAATTTCAATACTGAGCAAGACAAGCGATGCTCCAAAATGCCATCCCACGCGTTCTGACCTCCGAACGGCTCGAAACTAATCAAAAACAACTCAAATACATCAAACAATGCTATATGAACCAATCCCAATCGAAAAGGATCAAATCTTGAATAGAATGCCCCAAATCGGCCAAAACTCACACCCAGGACCGCGCCTCGTAACCCAACAAAATTCACAAAATCCGACAACCCATTCAATTACGAGTCCAACCATACTAGTTTCACTCAAATCCGACTCCAATTCGATGTTCAAAACTTAAAAATTTATATTATGAATGTTTAGGCCAAAACCTCCAATTTCCTCTATAAAATTCACAATCCAATTACCAAAAACAAAGGTAGATTCATGATATAAGATCAAAAATGAGTAGAGAACACTTACCCCAAGTTGTATGGAAAAGCACCTCTCCAAAGTCACCCAATCCGAGCTCCAAAATCCGAAAATGAAGATAGAAACCAAAGACCTCGAATTATAGGTTCTGCCCAGCGATTTCTGCATTTGCGGACAATTCATCGCACCCGCGACCACCGCTTTTGCGGTAAAACTTTGCTTATGCGAAAACAGCCTGACCCAGCAATCCCTCGCACCTACGGTCTTTAAGGTGCTTCTACGATCACGCTTCTGCGCACTTGAACTGCATCTACGGTTGCGCAGGTGCGTCTAAGCACCCGCACCTGCGATCCTCACGCCCAGCTCCCCTTCACGCTTCTGTGACTCCTCTGTCGCTTCTGCGACCAACGCACCTGCGCAAACCAACCACAGGTGCGATCACACCAGAACCAGCAGCTAGCAAAAATCCAAAAATGCAATGAAATGATCCGAGCCTAGTCCGAAACTCACCCGAGCCCCTTGGGACCCCGTCCGAACATGCCAACAAGTTCCATAACACAACACGGACCTACTCAAGGCCTCAAAACACACATAACAACATCAAAACGATGAATCACATCTCAAATAGAAATCTATGAACTATGAACTTCAAACTTCCACAACCGATACCGAAACCTATCAAATCAAGTCCGATTGACCTCAAATTTTGCACACAAGTCATAAATGACATAACGAAGCTATTGCAATTTCCGAAAAATCAGAATCCGACCCCAATACAAAAAAGTCCACTCCCGGTCAAACTTTTCAAAATTTTAACTTTCGCCATTTCTAGCCAAATTCAACCACGGACCTCCAAATCACAATCCGGACGTGCTCCTATGTCTAAAATCACCCAACGGAGCTAGCAGAACCATCAAAATTCAAATCTAAGGTCAAATGCTAAAAAGTCAAACTTGGTCAACTCTTTCAAATTTAAATCTCCCTAGTTGAGAATCATTCTTCCAAATAAGTCCCGAATAACCTGAAAACCAAACCGACGATTCACACAAGTCAAAATACATTATACGGAGCTACTCATGCCCATAAACTATCGATCGAAGTGCAAATGCTCAAAACGACAGGTTGGGTCGTTATATTCTCCCCCACTTAAATATACATTCGTTCTCGAACGTGCCAAGAGTTGTTCCCAAAACCATCAAACCGCCGTATAACCTTACCATGCACATACCCGGGGGTGATCTGACGTCACCCTATCCCATACATGTCTGATAACACAACATAACTAAAATTTCTCAATTCAACCTAGCCCACAATCCTTAGAATCCCATTTCCAACATCTGAAAATTTTTATAAGATCAGAATCCCGCATCTACATACTGTATAAGTCTGAACAAGCTGTACCAAAAGCCATAACCATAACTCAAATACTCAAAAATCAAATACCACATAGCTCAAATGCTCGAAGCAATGATTTCTAATCACAATAGCTGCTTAAATCACCCCAATACTGGTAACAACCTCATATCAAACAAAGCCTCGTTCTAAACCTTCGTACACTGCCAACGATGAAAGAAACATGCAGAACTAATAACCATTCATCAGATCAACAAGTCATGGTACTCCATCTCCTTCAACAAGAACTATAACAAATTTCTAAGTCGACTTTCGATATTATTCTTCCAACCATGCTGTAATCAATTCCGATAGTATCCATTCTAGGTAAAATGACCTCATCTCATCCAACACGATCACTCTAGTGACATGACACACCTATACAATCTAAAGCCACAACCCGTGAAATCCGTGCACTAATGAGCAACATTCCAAATGTACTCAATCATGGAAAAATGACTGAGACGAGAGGACCGTCTCGCGAGCTCAACAAATACCACCACAACGCAATACTAAGAACCTAGGTCGCGAATGCGATGAACTGGGTTCAAGGGCCAGGGCAGTTATCTGGTCTACGCATCCCGTGGGTGAGTATGTAGTCACGGAAGAGGAAATTCTGGGGGCTGCAGTGGAGTCTATACGTTTGCAACATTGGGTTCGCGTTCGCGATGTTTCCATCTTGGTAGACTTCGCGTTCGCGATGTTTCCATCTTGGTAGACTTCGCGTTCGCGATGCCTTTTGCCGCGTTCGCGAAGATGAAACTGAGGGCAGAAGCAAGACTGTGCTTCGCAATCGCGAAGGGTAACACCTGGGCAGAACATCATTTTTAATACAGGACTTAGGCTTATTTTCCCCATTTCTCTTTTGGCTTGGGCGATTTTGGAGCTCTTTGGAGGGGGATTTTCATCAAGCACTATAAGGTGAGTGATTTCTACGTAATGTGAGGTAAATATATGGATTATGGGTAGATTTTAATATATAAATTAGTAGAATTATGGGATTTAGTTGAAAAAGCTAGGTTTTAGTAAAAGTGGGATTTGACCACGAAATTGAGTATGGAATTGAGAACAAATTATATGTTTGCGTACGTAATGCCATGCGTAACATTTATCTTTGAACATATTTAGAATCCGGGCACGTGGGCCTGGGGTTGACGTTTATGGACTTTCCGAGTTGTGCTAGAAAATTATTCTAATAGTTAAATTGTGAACTTTTTGAGCAAATATTGATTGATTTATGCGTCATTTAAATAGTTTCGGGTTGCTCGGCATTGTTTTGAGGCGACTAATGAGGTTTGAAAGCCGAGTAAAAGGCTCGGAAGCGAGGTAAGTCTCTTGCCTAATATTGTAAGAAAGAAATTATCCCCATAGGTATTCTAATTTCAACCTTTAAGAAACAAAAAAATCAATTATTAACCTCATAATTTTCTCTAATAAACACTAACCAACATCTAGTGGTTAATATTGGCAACTTAATAATTTGCACTTAATTGTGAATCGTATTCACGACACATTTCTTGTATAAGGATTCGTACCAGTACATAGTAAATGCAAGGATAGTCATTGATAAAGTTCAAATCTGGAACAATTGTAAGCTTCTTTAAAACCATATACAAATTCCATGGCATAAGAATCACTGAATTAATCAGCAACTTGCAGAACAACTTTAGAAAAAAAAAAGATACATTCTGAAAGTAGAAATGATGTAAACTTGTGAATATTACATGCTTCGCTTTCCTTCAAATGCCAAAGTCTTGCTCATATAAAGTGAACTAATGATATTAACATTCCTAATAACTGTCCTTGTTTTCTTGATGAAACTGTTGAGGCTCTTCTTTCAACTTGAATATGCATAGATTGACCTGTAACGTCCCTTGCCAAACATTTTGTCGCGTGTTTTCATGATCCTTTGCTGAACAAATATACACACGACCATGTTATGATGTTTATACGGCATCTCTTTCGTTCAACCAAATTTAACGCTCACAACAGGAACCTAGTTCAACATTTCATGCAAAGTTCCATGTAGATAGGAACCTTGTTTAGCAATTCCTTCACGAACGGGAATCTAAAGATTGAATTGCGAGCTTGGCTGCTACCAAGGAAATATTTTCTTGCACATATCCTATGGACTCTTGAAGCCTCTCTAGGGTATCCCTGATGTCCATTGCTCTAAACTTCTTTTTTTGCAGCTTCTGCAACTCTGACTCGGAGGATCCTGTGGGCAAGATTGAAAATAAGTAGGGACTATATTTGATCATCAATTTGCTTTCTTGAACGTCAGACTGCTCTTTATGGTTCCAATCATCAAAATTCATAACTACATATGCCGTCCTACATCTTGTACCACTATTGCAGATCTAATGCATGCAACTTGAAAGGATATTTTGGGACAAAAGGATTACCCTTTTGGTTGAGAGATATTGACGAGGATCGAGAAGTAACCTTCTCTTTTGTTCAACATAGAAACAAGAATGGAGAAGAAATGTTTCTGGCTACTAATAAATATAGTCCCTTTGGTTGTCCCGAGTCCCTATACTCTAGGAGAGTAGGGATCTTTCTAAAACTCCCCTTTGTTTAGGCACAGATCTATATATATGTTTAGGTAAATTGAAACACAAAAAAAGGAATGACAAATGGGAGTATTGATGTTCATCTGATAACTTGGAAAACACACGAATCTAACACAAGGGATCATATCTCAACGTAACTCCGTTGCAATGCGTGACCCCATCCATACACTGATCCATATGAAATACTTCAGCCACCATGCTCAAAATCAATATTCACACGCAATCCGACATCAAGTACTCAAAGTACATTACCATAACCATGGAGAAGCAAATGACACAATGCCACACAAACCCAAAAGAATATAACCAATGCGCAATCAATCATGCATAACCCAAATACCCATCTCGCTCAAATTCCGCTATAAGGCCCCAATAGAACTGCACCATGTGTGCATACAACCAACGAATCACAGCTCCTCGTAGCATAGAAGAGTAACTCACAGATAATTTCAGAACACGAATAAGCTCAACAACAACCGAATGGCACGCCCTAATTGGGCCTACCAATGGACCCCAAATCAACTCTGGTCATCCACAAATAGATAAATAACCCTCCGAAAGTCCACAATGACTAAATCATAACACATATTATCGTCTAACTAGCTTCGGCCATGACTTCACAATCCACAACCATGAAACAATCTGCTCTTGAGAACTCCCAGTCTCCAAATCCATAGAACACACGAATCACCATATTCGATCCCAACTCCACCTCCCGAATGTCTAACACATCTCTCATACACGATCATCATATGAGGAATACTTGTATAATTCTTCTGCGCCACATAGCAATATCTAGAAATCGGCAGTCGATCAACCAAGAGAGTGCCACAACACCAATGAAGTATCCATAAATCAAAACACAGTGTGCCTTCTAAAATGTACACTCTCCTCAAGCAATACCATAAAGTAATATCATTCACCTAGTCATCTGAAACCGTCTATGATGCCTAAGAATTCAAGATCTTCCTTTCAAAACCGAATCGCTACCTTGCACATGCAAATCTCAATCCTACACAACATACCACCCCTATTATGCCCTCATATGAAAAGTACGAGAATCTCATAATCAACTCTAAGTCAAGAGCAAACTACATACTCAATTAGCCAGGAACCTTCCGTTTGATCTCATCTAGGAGAAAATCACAACATGCAACACGTTCCACACACCAGTAGGAAACATACACCTCAAACCGTGGTAGAAACCACTGAGAACCCTTGGGAATCCATTTGCACATAACCAAACTATCAGAACCGAATTTCTCTAGCTCAACCCAGCCACGCAGTTGCCAAAACCCAAGAGCATTGCCCCGAAACACATGTGGAGACTAGCCACATCATAAGTACCCAAAGAACCGATTATATCCATTATTGTGCTGATCCAACCTACTACAACGATGTCCTATTTCTCCAAGTGCTTTCCAAATTTCCTTCAAATTGATACTTCTCCTTGCTGGAACACCACGATCCTAAACCAAAATTCACCACACAAGAGACCCTAGTATAAAACCACAACGCCCTAAGGACCATAAGCCGTTGACTTCCCTCTTAAGCACCCAAGGCACCACAACCAAAACACCCACTCTAAAGAGACCTTATGTTAACCTAAAATTATTTCCTTCACCTTCTTGATACTGAAATGCATAGTCCACAATGATATAAAAATTCCACAAGTCTCGACACCATCCAATGCAACTCCTTGTTTCTAGCCATATACAAATCTTGAAAATCCCAAATCGCTACATATAAATCTTGAATCCATTAAAACCATTCTCGAGAGTCATCTACTCTACTCAAATCTCAATTAAACCGACCAAACGGACCGAACGACATGTGCCCCATTAGCACGCCAACACCCAAGGGAGTAAAGAGTAACCCACACTCCTAAGCAACCGAGAAAATTCCTTCTCCATGTACACTACATCCTTCGTGAATAACCACTCAATTATTTTATGATTCTCATATACCCAGAGAGTGTAATACAACTTGTATCCAGAAATTCCTTTACCCGAGTCATCCTAGATCTCGACCTCTGCAAGTCATAACTAATTCCCCAGTATAACCCGAACCAAAACCAATACAACACATAACCGTGCAATCAACTCGTCGATAGCAGACTCCCCCACTTGGCTCAAAGACATAGAATAAAACATCTGACTACTTACAATAATCATACCCCATTACTACCATAATACCACAGTGAGATTACATTAAATCCTTCATCCACTCATGCAACACAAACCATCTAGTACCTCAAATCATCTGCAAATTTGGCGTTCATCCTTGTGAAAGTTAAGCGAACTTCCATATGTGATCCAAACTCAAATTGTAACATATATCATTCACTGGTAAAAGAGAACTCTTTACAAAATATCATAGGGATCACACAACCTCAAGACACCTCGCACGAGATAACCCACCTGCTTCGCCTCAAACTGACATCTCTCTATACCCTTTCACAGTCACGACTACTACACAATCACTTAATCTTCTCGATTCTGAACTCATCAACAAGACATGAGAATCTACTTCACTCCACAACTAAATAACATGAGAGATCCCTCAACACACCTATAACTCGAGACCATACGCAAGGTGCAGACGTGTAGTATGAGTGCAACCGACCCCATGTACTCAGTAAGTAGCAACCTAACCTCAGGTTGAAAGTAGTGATGTGCTAACAGAAATGTCAGGTCCAACACCAATATTCCACAACAGTTCACAATAGCTCAACCACTCGGCTCTCGGCCCTCAGCACTCACACTCAATGGGCACCCGCGCTCGCTGGGGGTGTACAGACTCCGGAAGGGCTCCTACAGCCCAAGCGCTATAATCTGCACGTACAACTCACGTGCTGCACGGACAACTCACGTGCCATAGTATATATATCTGGATCCGCACGGACAACTCACGTGATATAGAATAATACAAGATCCTCACGGACAAATCACGTGCTATAGTATCCCGCACGGACAACTCACGTGCTATAATATAATATCTCACAATCAGGCCCTCGGCCACACTCAGTCATAAATTTCTTCAGTCTCTCAAGCTCTCAATAATCATGAAATCAGCCCAAACAACAATGATATAATTCATCAATAATGAACAATAGAGACTGAGATAAAATAAATAAGAAAACTATGACTGAGTACAAAACAACAATTACGCAGGTAGTTCAATATGTACACGATCTTTGTGGGTCCCAACAATACCAATATATAGCTTAAACATGGTTTATAACATAATTTGCAGTCAAATCTCTATAACACAGAGAGAGCATATAGCTAGCAACAAGTTATACAACTTTACAGTTTCACAGAATGGACCAAGTCCCAATTTCTACGGTGCACGCCCACACGCCCGTCACCTAGCATGTACGTCACCTCTAGAATACTCATATAATCCAATAATCCGGGGTTTCATACCCTCAGAACCAGATTTAAAACTGTTACTTACCTCAAATCGTGAAATTCTTTATTCTGCAATGGCTTTTCCTCGTGAATTGGCCTCCAAATGCCTCGAATCTAGCCACAAATAATTCGATTAAGTCAATAAAATTTATTGGAATTAATTCCATAAGAAAACGATAATTTTTCATAAAAATCCGAAATTTAGTTCAAAAATCGCCCGTGGGGCCCATGTCTCGGAACCCAACAAAATTTATAAAATATGAACGTCCATTCAACCAAGAGTCTAACCATACCAAAATTACTAAATTTCGATGACAATTCGGCCCTCAAATCCTTAAATTTATCCAAGAGGGTTTTTAAACTTTTCCAACTTAATTCACCAATTAAATGATATAAACAGCCATGGATTCGGGTAATTTAACCAATATTGAGTTAAGAACACTTAACCCGTTGTTTTCTCTGATAATCTCCCAACAATTGCCTCAATCCGAGCTCCAAATCACTAAAAACGGAAAATGGAGAGAAGTCCCATTTTCTGAACTTAAACTTTCTGTCTAGACCTCTCTTCTTCGCGAACGCGACAGGTCCCTCGCGTTCGCGAAGCACAACTCGACTGCCCAGAATTTAACCCTTTGCAAACACGACCACGGTTTTGCGAACGCGAAGCTTTACCAGCTCATACCTTCGTGAACGCGACCACAACCTCGCGAACTCGTAGAACAAGGACCTAGGGTCTCCAATTGCCTCCCTCCTCTTAGCGAACGCGACACCACTCCCGCGTTCGCGATGCACACACAGACCATACCTTCGCGTTAGCATCCTCCCCTTCGCAAATGCGAAGAACAAAATCTCACCACTCTGAAAACACTCTTCGTGAACGCTATGGCCCACTCGCGAACGCGAAAGAGGAAATCAGAAAAATGCAGTAGCAGATATCAGCAATCTCACCAAGGCCAATAATGATCCGTTAACCCCTCGAAACTCACCCCCCCCCTAGGCCCCAACCAAACATACCATCAAGTCCTAAAACATCATACGAATTTAGTCGAACCCTCAAATCACCTCAAACAATGCTAAAACCACGAATCACACCCCAATTCAAGCCTAATGAACTTTGAAATTTCAAGTTTCCACAAATGACGCCGGAACCTATCAAATCAAGTCTGATTGACCTCAAATTTTGCACACAAGTCATAAATGACATAACAGAGGTATTCCAATTTTCAAAATCAGATTTCGACCCCGATATCAAAAAGTCAACTCCCCGGTCAAACTTCCCAAAAATTCAACTTTCACCATTTCCAACCTAATTCTACTACGGACCTTCAAATAATTTTCCGGACACGCTCCTAAGTCCAAAATCACCATACAGAGCTATTAGAATCATCAAAATTCAAATCCGAGCTCGTTTACACATAAGTTCACATCCGATCACTTTTCTAACTTTAAATTTTCAATTATAAGGCTAAGTGTTGCATTTCACTTCGAATTCTTTCCGGACCTGAACCAACTAACCCGATAAGTCATAAAACAATTGTAATATATAAATTGAGCAGTAATTGGGGGAACGGGGTTAAAATATTCAAAACGACCGGCCGGGTCGTTATATTCTCCCCCTCTTAAACAAACGTTCATCCTCGAACGGGTTTAGAATTATACCTAGAGTCTCAAATAGGTGTGGATAGTTGCTCCGCATCTCCTACTCAATTTCTCAAGTAGCTTCTCTAACTGGCTGGCCTCTCCACTGTACCTTCAGTGATGCTATGTTCTTTGATCTCAGCTTTCGAACCTGCCGGTCTAATATAGCCACCGACTCCACATCATAAGTCCGATTACCGTCCAATTATACTGTACTGAAATCCAGAATGTGACACGGATCCCCGACATACTTTCGGAGCATAGATATATGGAACACTTGATGAATACCTAATATACTAGGTGGCAAAGCAAGTTCATAAGCCACATCTCCAATTTTCTTAAGTATCTCAAAAGGCCTAATATACCGAAGGCTCAACTTGCCCTTCTTCCTTAATATAAACATACCCTTCATGGGTGAAAGCTTGAGTAGAAGCTTCTCCCCAATCATGTACATAATATCACGAACTTTCTTGTCGGCATAACTCTTCTGTCTAAACTATACCGTGCGAAGCCATTCCTGAATCACTTTGACCTTCTCTAAAGCATCTTGAACCATGTCAGTACCCAATAGCCTAGCCTCACCCGGAGCAAACCAACCCACCGAAGACCCGGGATGATTCGTAGGATGATTTTGGACTTGGGCGTATGTCCGGCTTGAGTTTTGGATGACCTGGGAGCGTTTCGACGCCTATTGTGGACGTTGGCATTTTGGAAGAATTTTATAAATTTGGGTTAAGGTACAATTCAATGTAATCGATGTCCATTTGGGATTCTGAGCCTGGGAATAGCTCCGTACGGTGATTCTGGTATTGGGAGCGAGTTCGGAAGTGGATTCGGAGATCCGGAGGTCATTTTGGAGTCATTTGGCTAAAGCTAGAAATGTGAAAGTTTTTGAGAAGTTTGACCGGAAGTGGACTTTTTGATATCGGGGTCGGAATCTAATTTCGAAAGTTGGAGTAGGTCTGTAATGTCAGATGTGACTTGTGTGCAAATTTTGAGGTTAATCGGACATGATTTGGTAGGTTTTGGCATCGATTGTAGAAGTTTAAAGTTTCAAAGTGCATTAAGTTTGAATAGGAAATTATAGAAATTTAATGAATTAATTATCTCTGCTTGTTAAGAAAATTATTGTTATTCCTGTAAATGAGGCTAATTGATAAATTGAAAATTTAGTGGAATTGAAAAATTTTAATTGTTTCTCATGGTTAAAGAAAATTATTGTAAATTCGATAAATCATATCGATCTAAATATTGCTATTTTAATTTTATTTATTATTATTGACTCTTAGTGAGTGTCAAAGTCGACCATCTCGTTTCTAGCTCTTCCAGATTAGGCTTGATACTTACTGGGTACATGTTGGTTTTCGTACTCATGCTGCACTTGCTGCACATTTTATTATGCAGGTACATATATGTCTAGCGGCCTTATGGATGCAGTGGTGTGGTTAAAATTGTGGGGACATAGGTGAGCTGCATTCTATATTATGATCTGCAGCCGACAGAGTCTTTTTCAGAGCTATTATATTTTTCCTATCTAATTTGTATTCCGGACCGATGCTGTATTTTATTTTAAGTCCCTAGTAAATGCTCGTGCACTTGTGACATCATGTTTTGAGAATGGTTATGAATTGTTTAGAAATTTAGTTGCTAAAAATGTTTATTATTTACTCTATGAGTTCTATCTTTATTATTTCATTGAAGAAATTTTGATTTCAAAAAAAATACTAAAATGGGTAATCAAGCAAAGTATGTATTGTTGGGTTGCCTGACAGCGGTGTCCGGCGCCATCGCGACCTTTAATGGATTTTTGGGTCGTGACAATATGGTATCAGAGCACTAGGTTCACTTAGGTCTCACGAGGCATGAGCGAGTCTAGTAGAGTCTTGCGGATCGGTAAGGAGACGCCCGTACTTATCTTCGAGAGGCTACAGGGTTGTTAGGAATACTTCCCTTTTTGATTCCTCATCGTGCGATTCGATTCCTTTGAGGCTTATGCCTTCATTTCCTTCTTATTCAATCTTGTGCGACGTGAAGCTCTTGTTATAAATTGGGGATCGAGGAAATTTTTAATGGTACTACAGATGTAGTGCAGGATGCTTCATCCTGTGTAATTAATTGGTCTATTGTCATCGCCTTACGGAAGGCCGCTCTGGCGTTTAAAGTTAAATATCAGTACTACCTAAGGTTTTGAGATTTGGCATTGATTGTTATGACTATTTGTGCATTGTTATCGCACAGTGTTTATGTAATGGTAGAATGCCTGTCTATGTGTCAGGGCAGTAAACGACTTTAAAGAAGTTTTTTCTCAGTACATGATTCAGAGGTTCCATGTTTTATTTCCAGCGGAGAAAAGGCAATCGGACTATGAATGTTCAGGTTTGGGTGGATGGAGTAGCGGAGCTTGATATTTTCGAGCGTGGTAGAATTCTCAATTGTGATGTGGTGTCATCGCCTTGTTAAATGCGCTAAGGTTCGCCGGCATTATGGTTTTCTTCAACTCACCTTCATGGCAGGGTGTTAGGAATTGGTGTAGGGGAAGCAGTTGTTAGAAATCGCGGTGTACAGTGGTTCAAGATTGAATAGGCGTTCCTTGTGTTGATGGCTCGAGAAGGATGTTCCTCGGAAAGGTTTAAAGTTGGTAACGACCTATTGGTTCAGGTGCTACAGAGACGGATTTTGAGTTAAGGCAACAACTGGTCAGTAAAGGATGAGGAAGGACAAGTGGGATGTGTCTTGTGGATGTGGGAGGTGTCTTGTGGATTGGGATGTAACGACAAAAATGCGTTTTCCTGATATGAAGAGGAATGCAACATGACTTCAGATTGGGATGTATCGTTTCACCTTTAGTCGATGTCAATGGGGAGTGAACAGACTTTACAACTGATGAATGAGCACGGACTTAGGATGGTTTATTGGTTTCGTGGTAATAATATTCAGTGCAGCGTTGTGGGAGGATGTCAGCATGAAATTTCCACAGGTGGGATATCTCCTGTGAGTAAGTTAGCGGTTGCGTGGTGTTGATGGAGCTTCTACGAAGAATTTTACTGACTATCCAATAAGAGATCAAGTATGTGAATGTGGCTAGTGATTCAGAATGTTCATGAAATGTTTAACATAAGGATTCCGAGGAATTTTGGTGGGTCGATTATGCGATATTGTGTCAATGGGGAATAAGGAGTCTTGGTGGGTTCCAGAGTTATGTAATTTTAGCATCAAGCTAAGTGGAAGAGCCCCGCTGTCTACAATTGGATTGCATGGGTGTCTATTTGTGAGGTTTCTGGTTATCGGTGTATTGGTGGGTCATTTCAACTAAGAAAAGAAAATATCAGTGGTAATTTGAGCAAAGGATTTAGGGAATGCGTGCCATATTTGGCCTTATCGATTCATATTCAGGTTTTGGGAAGACTTAGAGTCTATGCCTCGTGTTGATGTTATGTATAAGGAAGGTAATTTGGTCGGGTGCTTCTTCGAGAGAGTGTTCAACTGCTAGCAGAGCCTTGGAGTTGATTTTATTCGGGATCAGGTCGGAATGGGTGACTCTCAACAATGGTCCTAGTGGATTCAAAACGTTAAAGTGTGGTACCTAAGGATTTTGAGCATGTAGTATGGTTAAGTATCGAGCTTTTGCAACAGATTTTGAAAAGGGTTTGGGGTGTTCTATGTTATCTTCGGTCTGCTGTGTAGCATTAGAGAAATGGAAGAAAATAACTTCGGATTCATAAAAGAAGTATCAAAATGGGTGTACCAGTTGAAGATGTAAAAGTATGCACAAGGAGGGGTATGAGATGATTCGTGGGTTTTGAAACAGCATGGTCTCGTGAAATAAGGTCACTTGGTATGCGTGCGGATTTGAGTTCGTGATGTAATGAATGGAGCTATTATGATTTCTAAGGCAAGTTGAGAATAAATTGAGAAAATACGGGTCGGCTAATAATGGTTGAATTGGCATAATAGTGGCAATGATCAGTTCCTTCAGCGCATTGAGTTATGCATGTGATTTGTGACGGTACGTGCTAGGCTTGACAGCCACCGTAATTAATTTTATTTGGAGGAATTCAAGTATTATGGCATGTTATGTGTAGAGGTATCCCAGAAGAGTTATAGTGGTTTAGACCACTACTTGAGGCCGGTATTTTCTGCGAATATGGGAATTCAGTCACGTGTTGCAATGGTTCTCTTGAAATGAGTAAGTAGAAGGTTTCTATATTTTGAAGTGTTTACCCTATTAGTGGTTCAGGAGTTATGATGAAATTCTTGTACTCTTGCGCATTGGCATAATTAAGTGCATTTAGTAGCGTGAGATTCGAAAGTTGAGGATTCAAGATTTCGGTTCGGTGTTGAGAGGGATGTCACGAGCTCGGACGAGCAGGGAAGGATTAAGATGTTTAGAGCAACTAGTATTGTTTTTAGCGTCACCTGAGATCGGTGTTATGTGTAAGAGGCTTTGTGTATTGATTTACGGATCCTTGATTCTCCTTATAGCATTAGTATGGCCGGTGGTATGGATGTGCAGACTTATTATCTGTTGCTGAAGGTCGTGGGAGAATATTCCACGGGAAGATTGTATAAGTGTGACAAGTAGTCACTTGATTGATTAAATATTTAACAACCAAGTATGAAGATTGTGGCGATATCGCTAATGTGAGAATTTATGTCTGAAGGGCGCTCTATTTAGTTGGTTGAGAATTGTGAAAGTTTGTTTCGAATTTGACGGTTGTTCTTGCGTGTCATGGAAAAAAAGGGTCGTTGTGGATCCTTGAGAGACTATTTACCCAAGTATGGAATGATCAGAATCGGTTTGAGGTCCGTTGATGGGTCCAAATATGAATGTGTACTCTACACCAGCCTGGGTGTGTTCATTCAGCATAGCATTCCTTATGGAAGAATATTCAAGCGTGGGATGTTAATTTCATCGCCAACTATTTCAGGTGATACTTTATTGTGCCATGTGGGCTGTGAGAGGACTTGATTATTTGTACAATGTGTTGAGGTCCCGCACATTGGTGGTATTATATGAGCAGGATGGCTCTCGAGATGCAGATCATATATCGCACCTTAGATGTGCTTGAGTTTTATAGCGTATGACGCTATCCGTCTCCCTAGGATTTGCATTATGCACTTGGCGTGCTTATGGCTGATATTCAGACATTAATGAGTATAAGCTTTACGATTCGATGTGTGTTTTCCTTAGATTATTAAGTGTGGATCAGGTGGCACGCCGCCACGGGTATTATATGTAAACTGGGTTGCACGCCGAGATAGCGTGATGTTGGGCACATTTCCCTATATCTATTCTTGTGTGTTTTGTTCGCATTATCTGAGAGAGATTCATGACATCTTTTCAGTTGTTAAATTAGTTACGCAGGTTGAGTAGCTCTTTCCAGAGTTCATTTTCTTTATGTATCACATTCGAGTTTATAGTTGTTGGGCACATTGTGGCATCATAGGAGCTTTTTGGCAGTATCTGAGGTGGCCTATTTCCTGAGTAGCTCATGCTGGGGGGGAGACGAGATTATTCAACCTGGGATCGGTGCGAGCAGATATTATAAAACATATTAAAGAGCAAATATCGTTATTTGGTTCATAATGAGGCAATGGTTCATGTCAGAAGGAGAAACTCAATAATTTGTTGACTCGTAAGTTGGTTATGAATTTCTTTACATTTCTTCCATCGTGGAAGCATTTCAAGTGTTGGAACAGGACTTATACGTATCATGAGGTATGTTATGAACATGAGATTCGTGGAATTTTGGCTATTGTTATCGGAGGATGTTATTATGGTCATGTGAATGGTGTNGTTGGAACAGGACTTATACGTATCATGAGGTATGTTATGAACATCAGATTCGTGGAATTTCGGCTATTGTTGTTGGAGGATGTTATTATGGTCATGTTAATGGTGCGGTGCGGGTCTAAATTCAACAAAGGTATGCAATCCTGTATTGGTGCATCGTGTAGTGATTGATACAGTGTTCATAGGTTGGAAACAGGCATAGTGGAGAATTCTGGATGTTAGAATTGGGCTCTAAGGCTTAATTGCCTAAATAAAGGAGAGAATCTTCAGATTGGCCCGAGCTAAAGTCCTCAATTGGGTGTGGTACCACAGGTAGGTGGTTGAAGTGTTAAACAATGATTTTGGACAACTACGGAACAATCCTTATCATGTTCGAGGACGAACGTATATTTAAGTGGGAGAGAATGTAACGACCCAACTGGTCGTTTTGACTGTTAGAACCTCGTTCCCCTAAATAAGACTCCCCGTATGTGCTTTTATTAATTTATGACTTGCGGGGATGGTGGGTTCAGAATTTGGAAGTGATCGGGTTGAAATCGGAACAATTGGTTCCTTAGTTTGGCTTTAAAAGGGCAAGTTTGACTTCGGTCAACATTTTGAGAAAATGACCCCAGAGTTGGGATTTGAAGGTTCCAACAGGTTCGTATGATGATTTCAGACTTAGGCGTATGTTCGGATCGGGTTTTGGATGCCCTGGGAGCGTTTCGGCACCTATTGTGGAAGTTAGCATTTTAGAAGAATTTCATAAATTTGGGTTGAAGTGCATTTAGATGTTATCGATGTGTGTTTGGAATTTCGAGTCTGGGAATAGCTCCGTATGGTTATTCCGGTATTGGGAGCGCGTCCGGAAGTGGATTTGGAGGTCCGTTGGTCATTTTGGAATCATTTGGCTAAAGTTAAAAATTTGAAGGGTTTTGCGAAGTTTGACCGGGGATGGACTTTTTTGATATCAGGGTCGGATTTCAATTCCGGAAGTTGGATTAGGTCCATAATATCAATTATGACTTGTGTACAAAATTTGAGGTCAATCGTATGCTGTTTGATAGGTTTCGGCATAGAATGTGGAAGTTTGAAATTTTAAAGTTCATTAGGCTTGGAATGGGGTACGAGTCATGAATTCGACATTGTTTGATGTGATTTGAAGGCTCGACTAAGTTTGTAATGTATTTTGGGATGTGTTGGTATAATTAGTTAAGGTCCTGAGGATCCCGGGTGGTTAACAGATCGAATTTGGAATTTGAAGAAGAGTTGAGGCAGCTGATATCTGGTGTGATCGCACCTGCGCAAAAAGGGCCGCGGGTGCGAAGCAGCATGTGCGAAAAATCCATCGCAGGCGCGGACACCGCAGGCACGAAGGATTTTTCCGCGGGTGCGAAGCCGCGGGCGCGATGATCACTGGGCAGTGAGTGTTAAAACGGGGGTTTCAACATTTTTACTCATTTCTTCATTCTTGGACGATGTTTGGAGCTTTTTGAGAGGGAATTTCAACTACCAACTTGAAGGTAAGTTAATTCTACACACTTTGAGTTAAATACATAGATTATGGGTAGATTATAACCTGTAATTGTGGAAATCAAGGGTTTAGGCGAAAAATCTATGTTTTCATAAAAAATGCGATTTTAACCATGAAAATGGTTATGCAATTGGATGGAAATTGTATATTTGAGTTTTTGAGATTATGGGTAACGATTCCCAACGGAAATTTCTGAAATCCGGGCACGTGGGCCCACGGTGAATTTTAGAAATTTTACCATTTGGATTAGGTAATTTATTTAATAGATAAATTTTGAATTATTGAACGTGTATTAATTATTTTATATACCTTTTGGATAGTTCGAATATTTCGGCATTAAATTGAGAATTTAACGCGACGTGGTGATCGAAAAGCGGACTTTGAGACAAGGTAAGTCTCTTGTCTAATCTTGTGAGGGGGAACTTACCCCATAGGTGATTAAATTAATATTCGTTGCTAAATGTGGGGGCTACGTACGCACGAGGTGACGGGAGTTCGTGCGTAGCTATTATTAATGCTAAAGTCCGGGTAGTTTAGGACTCAAAACATGAATTACTTGTGTAAATTATATATTTTATTTAATTTAATTATTTTATATATATATTGTGAATTGTTAGGGAAAGAAATTAAAAGATGAAAATCTCATATGCTTAATTTTCTGTTTAAAATTAGTTAATTGTTAAGAGAAATTGTTCATCCTCTTGAATTGATCTTATAATAAATATAATCTCCTTCCGGAGGTACTTAAGAAAACGTCCTCCTTTCTTGTGGAGCGGACCGAATGCCTCGGCAGGATAGATGCATCTATGGATCGTGCCGCACGTCGCTCGACAGTGTACACAATCGGGCCGTACGACCTCGGCAGAAATCGTGCCTAATAATAATAATTACACGATACTTTGATAGTTTATTGCAGCTTGTGAAGCTAATTGATAAATTAGAAATTATTGGAATTTAAAGAATTAATTATCTCTTCTTGTTAAGGAAATTATTGTTATTCCTATAAATGAGGCTAATTGATAAATTAGAAATTTATTGGAATTGAAGAAGTTTAATTATTTCTGATGGTTAAAGAAAATCATTGTAAATTCGATAAAGCATGTCGATCTAGATATTGCTATTTTTATTTTATTTATTATTATTGACTCTTAGTGAGTGTCAAAGTTGGCAATCTCGTCTTTACCTCTTCGAGATTATGCTTGATACTTACTGGGTACATGTTATTTTTTGTATTCATGCTGCACTTGCTGCACAATTTATTGTGCAGGTACATATATGTCTAGCGGCCTTGTGGGCGCAGAGGTGTGGTTAAAATTATGGGGACATAGGTGAGCTGCATTCTGTTTTACGATTCGCAACCAATAGAGTTTCTTTCAGAGTTATTATATTTTTTCTGTCTAATTTGTATTCCGGACAGATGCTGTATTTTATTTTAACTCCTTAGTAAATGCTCATGCAATTGTGACATCGTGTTTTGGGAATGGTTATGAATTGTTTAGAAATTTAGTTGTTAAAAATATTTATTATTTACTCTATGAGTTCTATCTTTATTATTTCATTGAAGAAATTTTGATTTAAAAAAAAATACTAAAATGGGTAATTAAGCTAAGTATGTATTGTTGGCTTGCCTGAAGGCGGTGTCTGGCGCCATCACGACCTTTAATGGATTTTTGGGGTCATGACACCCATACCCTAAACAATTCAATTAATACCCTAAACAATTCTATTACCCCTAAAAATTTAGTTCATACACTAAAGTTCAATTTACAAGAACAAATCCTTAAAACACAATTTAATTCAAAGTTAAACATCTAATTCCTAACAAAACTACTCAGGTCAATACAAACCTAAACATTGAATTTACACCATAGATAATCAATTCAATTCAAATCAATTTTAACATGACCTAAACCATAGATTTTAATAAAATTCAAATTTAAACAATAATTAACTAATTCATAACAAAATACAAGGATATTAAAAATTATACAAACAATGTAAGTTCAAATCGAAACCTGGAATGTTTAGGAGGTGGAGGGGGAGGGGAAGTGGAGGCCACAACAACGGGCATCGGCGGTGGGGGCAATGGCGACGTGGGGTGGGGAATGGGATTTGTGTGAGGGAATTAAAGAAGGAGAGGGGGGAAGGTGTTGTGTGTGTGAGGGAGAAGAGAGGGCAGAGTTAGAAAATTTTGAGAAGTGTAACGACCCGGCCGGTCATTTTGAGTATTACAGCCCCGTTCCCCCATTTACTGATCAATTTATACTTTACAATTGTTATGTGACTTGCCGGGGCAGTTGGTTCGGGTCCGGTGAGGTTTTGGAATAAATTGGAACACTTAGTTCCAAGGTTTAAAGTTTAAGTTAAAATTCAAACGACCCGATCGGTCGTTTTGAGCGCGAGCGCATCGTTCAATAGTTTGAGGCCATGAGCAACTTCACTTCAGGTATTATGACTGGTACGCGTTGTCGGAAGTGATATTTCAGAAGTTCAGAGTTGATTTAAAAAGAAAATTCTCATTTCAGAAGCTTTAAGTTGGAATAATTGACTAAGGTTGGATTTTTGAGTAAACGATCTCGGAATCGGGATTTGAAGGTTCCAACAGGTTCGTATGATTATTTTAGACTTGGGCGTATGTCCGGATCGAGTTTTGGATGACCCGTGAGCGTTTCGGTGCCTATTGTGGAAGTTGGCATTTTTGAAGAATTTCATAAATTTGGGTTGAGGTGCAATTCAATGTTATTGATGTCCGTTTGAGATTTCGAGCCTAGGAATAGCTCCATATGATGATTCTGGTATTGGGAGCGCGTCCGAAAGTGGATTCGGAGGTCCGGAGGTCATTTTGGAGTCATTTGGCTAAAGCTAGAAATTTGAAAGATTTTGAGAAGTTTGATCGGAAGTGGACTTTTTGATATCAAAGTCGGAATCCGATTCCAAAAGTTGGAGTAGGTCCATAATGTCAAATGTGACCTCTGTGTAAAATTTGAGGTCAATCGGACGTGATTTGGTTGGTTTCAGCATCGATTGTAGAAGTTTGAAGTTTCAAAGTGCATTAAGTTTGAATTGGGGTGCGATTCATAATTTTGATATTGGTTCATGTAATTTTGATTTGGTTGGGGTCCCGAGGGCCTCAGGTGGATTTCAGATGGTTAACGGATTGAAATTCAACTCGGGGGATCTGCTGAAGTTGTTGTCATGGTTGTTGCTGGTTTTCTTATGCGCCATAGCGATAGGAAGTCCGCGATCGCGTAGAGTTATTTGGGGTGTCTGTTGTTGTGTATCGTGATCGCGGGTGGATGTATGCGATCACGAAGAAGGAACTGATAGACCATGGATCTTTTGCCTGATGCGAACACATTCTTGAGGATGCGAACGCGGTGAAGAACTTGAGGAAACTACACGAACGCGAGTGGGTAGTCACGAACACGTAGAAGAAATTTGGATTGGACGTGAGGATGTTTGGCCTACGTGAACGCGGGGCTGGGTATGCGAACGCGAAGCATTGAGGGTGGAAAGCTTCGCGAACGCGTCGTGAGGAACGCGAACGCATAGAGGACATTTAGGGACAATGTCTCTTTGGCCTTGGCGATCGCGATGGTCTTTCCGCGATCGCAAAGAAGGGCGGACCTGGGCAGTGAAGTTTTATATACGGGATTTGGCCATTTTCTCCACATTTCATTTTAGTTGGGCGATTTTGGAGCTTTTGAAGAGGAGATTTCATCATCTATTATGAGGTAAGTAATTCCCGCACATTGTGAGTTAAATACATGTATTATATATGGATTTATACATGAAAAGTTGTAGAATTTTGGGGTTTTGGTAGGAAACCTAGAAATTGGTATTCTTGGATTTTGATCAGGAAATTGGGCATGAAATGGAGAATAAATTATACATTTGAGTTCGTGGGGTTATGGGTAAAGTTTATCTTCGAAAATTTTCGGAATCCGAGCACGTGGGCCCGAGGGTGGTTTTTATCGACTTTTTGAACGAATTTGAGAATTGTTATAAATTGGATTATAATGAGTATTAAAGTATATTTTTATGTATTTGCTCATTTATTGACTAGTTTTGGAGCGTTGGGCATCGATTTGAGTTGATGGAATGGCTAGGGTGCCGGTTATGAACTTCGGAGCGAGGTAAGTCTTCTTTCTAACATTGTAAGAGGGAATTAACTCCATATGAATTAAACAAAGGTTTGTATCTAATTGTGGGGGGCTACGTACGTACGAGGTAACGAGAGTCCATATGTAGCTACTATTATGCTATTGTTCGGGTAGTTTAGGACCCGTATCATGCTATACTTGGAATGTTTGTGCCCTTACTTGCTAATATAATCACTTAGTCATGATAAAAATTGATAAAAGAATTGTATAAAGTTAAATTCACTTACTTGAAGGTTTGTATAAGATACTTGACTGTAAATGAGAAACTTGTGTTTTCTTGAAAATAATTGTTATTTGTGGATCGGGCCGAGCGCCTCGGTAGTAAATACATGCATCTATGGTTCGCGCCATTCGACCCTCTGGCAGTGCACAATTTAAATATTTGTTGGATCGGGTCGTATGACCTCGACATGATTTTCACATGCTTGTATTGCTTGCCTTGAAATTTATAAATAACGATGTTGCTTCCCTGGTTTGAGATAAATTGATATGGCCTCATGGGCCAGAGATATAAATTGTTAAAAGATGAAAATAAATTTGAAAATCCCCTATTAATAAGAGAACTATTTACCTGTCTCATGTTTTTGTGTTTACCGTTGCTTCATAAAAATCCATAATTTATTATATCATTAGTATATTGATTATAGCCCATAGTAAGTGTCCGACTCGACCCCTCGTCACTACTTCTTTGAGCTTAGGTGGGATACTTACTAGGTACGCGTTGATTTACGTACTCATACTACACTTGCTGCACATTTTGTGCAGGTACATATATGACTAGTGGCCTTGTGGGCGCAGAGTCCCGGTCGTTATGGGGACGTAGGTGAGCCGCAGCTTATGTACGACTCACAGCCAGCCGAGTCTCCGTCATAGTATTGTATTGTCTTCCTGTCCAAAGTTGTATTCCAGACAGTTATTGTATTTTATTTTAAATCCCTAGAAAATGCTCATGCATTTGTGATACCGGGTTCTGGAATGAGTATGGGGTGTTCAGTATTGAAATTTGGAAAACATTGTTAATTATTCTGTAAAATTCATCTTTTAATAGTTAAATTGAAGTAAATTTACGATTTCAAAAATATTAAAATGAGGATTTAATTAACTATTTAGTGTTGGCATGCCTGACAGTAGAGTCCGGCGCCATCACGACCTTTAACGGATTTTGGGTCGTGACAATATGGTATCAGAGCACTAGGTTCACTTAGGTGTCACGAGTCATGAGCGATTCTAGTAGAGTCTTGCGGATCATTACGGAGACATCTGTACTTATCTTCGAGAGGCTACAGAGCTGTTAGGAGAAATTCCCTTCTTGATTCCTCATCGTGCGATTCGATTCCTTTGAGGCTTATGCCTTCATTTCCTTCCCATTCAATCTTACGCGACACGAAGCGCTTATTATAAACTAGAATCGAGGAATTCTAATGGCACTAATGATGTAAAGCAGGATGTTTCTCCCTGCGTATTCGATTGGGGGCTAACGACATCGCCTTGTTGAAGGATGTTCTGTCATCTCAGCTCAGTAGTTGTATTTCTGATTGTTTTTGGGCTATGCGCCAATTAGTATGACGATTCGTGTGTTGCTATCGCACCGTGTTTGTGTAATGGAAGGATGCTTGTCTATGCGTCGAAGTAGTGAATGACTTGATAGAAGGTTTACTTAGTGCATGATTCAGAGATCCAGTATTTTATTTCCGGCGAAGGAAAGGAAATCGAACTAAGAATGCTCATACTTGGGTTGATGGAGTAGCGGGACTCGATATTTTTGAGTGTGGTAGATTCTTCATCTATGATGTGGTGTCATCGTCCTCGATTGGTTATGATGTGTTAAGTTCGCCGGTGTTATGGTTTCCTTCAATTCACCTTGGGGAAGAGTATTATAAATGGTACCGAGAAAGCGGCTGTCAGAGGTCGCAGTGTGCAATGGGTCAGGATCGAATCGACATTCCCGATATTGATGACTCGAGAAAGATGATTTCTGGAAGGGTTTACAGTTGGTAGCGGTATATCGGTTCAAGTGCTACAGAGGTAGATTTTGATTTAAGGCAACAACTAGGCAGCGAAGGATGAGGAAGGACATGTGGGAGGTGTCTTGTGGCGGTTAAGTTCCTAGAAGGCCAAGTATGAGAAACAGAAGTCAAGTAGTTGCTTAAAGGAGAGGGTTTGACCAAAGTAGGAGAGTAGAAGAGTACCATGTGGGTTATGTGGTAGGATGACTACACGCCTTGAGAACGTTTAGAGTGATTTGGGATTCATGATGGACCGTGACAAGGTCTACGGAATTAATTTGGAATATTGGGTGCTATATTGAGGAATATTAGGTGTGATAGGAGGGAGTTGCTTTATATGAAGAAGGATACAACATGACTTTGGATTGGAATGTCTTGTCGCGCCTTTAGTTAATGTCCATGAAGAGTGAACGGACCAGTACAACTGGTGAATTAGCATGGGCTAAGGATGGGTTACTGATTTCGTAGTTATTGTATCCAGTACAACGGCATTGGATGATGTCGGCATGGAATTTCCACAGGTGGGTTATCTCTTATGAGCAGGTTAGTAGTTGCGTGGTGTTGATAGGGCTGTCACGAAAGAATTCTACTGGTTATCCGGAAGAGGTCGAATATGTGAATGTGGTTAGTGATACAGATTGTTCATGAAAGGTCAAATGGAAGGATTTCGAGGAATTTGGCGAGTTGGTAGTGCAAGATCAGTTCAACGATGAAGAAAGAATCTTGGCGGGTTCTAGAGTTATGCAATGGTAGTTTCAAGCTAAGTGGGAGAGTCCCACTGCCTACAGTCGGATTTCATGGTCGTCTATTTATAAGATTTCTGGTTATCGGCATATCGATGGGTTATTACGACTAAGGAAAGAGAACATCAGTGGTAATCTGAGCAAGCGATTTGAGGAATGTGTGCTATAGTTGGCCTTATCAATTCATACTCAAGATTTGGGAAGATTCGGAATTTATGCTTCGTGTAAAGGAGAGTTACAAGGAAGACAATTCGGCCAGATGCTTCCTTTAGAGGGTACTCATGTGCTAGCGGAGCCTTGGAATTGATTATATTCGAGACCCAATCAGAACGAGCGACTCTCAATAGCGGTTCTAGTGGATTCAAAAGTTAAGGTGGGGTGCCTAAGTATTTCGAGCTTGTAGTATGGTTGAATATCGAGCTTCTGCAGTGGATTATGATACATGAGCTTGGAGTGTTCTACGTTATCTTCGGGTTGCGGTGTAGCATTGGAGGAATGGAAGGAAATAACTTCGGATTCATAGGGGGATTTTCCAGAATAAGTGTACTAGTAGAAGATGCGAACATGCACACAAGGAGGGTATGAGATGGATTTAAGACAGTGTGATCTCGTGAAATAAGGTCACTCGGGATGAGTGCGGAAGTAGGTTCGTGATGTAATGATTGGAGCTATTATTATTTCTAAGGCAAGTTAAGAATAAATTGGGAAAGGACAGGTTGGCTAACAATGGTTGAATTGGCATAATGATGGCAATGATCAGCTCCTTCAGTGTGTTAGGTTATTCATGTGATTTGTGACGGTACATGCGAGATTTAACGGTCGCCGTAACCGATCTTATTTGTAGGCTTTCGAGTATTATGGAATGTTATGTGCAGATGGATCCCGGAGGGGTTATGGTGGTTTAGACCACTACCTGAGGTTGTTATTTTCTGCGGATATGAGGATCCAATCGCGTGTTGCGATGGCTCTCTCGGAATGAGTTAAGTAAAAGGTTTCTACGTGATGAAGTGTTTACCCTATTAATAATTCGGAAGTTAAGATGAAATTCTTGCACTCTTGCGTATTGGCATGATAAATGCAGTGATCGGCATGGGATTCAAACGTTGAGGATCAAGTTTGTAGTTTGGTATTGACAAGAATGTCAAGAGCTCGGATGATCGGGAAAGGATTCAAATGGTTAGATTAAGCTGGTATTGTCTTTAGCGTCACCTGAGATCGGTGTCCTGTGAAAGAGGCTTTGAGTAGTGATTTCGGATATTTGATTTGCTTTACAACAATTGTGCGGCCGGTGGTATGGATGTACAAACTTGTTATCTAGTGCGGAATGTCGTGGGAGCACGCCCCACGGGGAGATTGTATAAGTGTGACATGTAGTCAGTTGATTGATCGGAGATTAGAACTAAGTATGGAGATTGTGGTACTATTGTTCATGTGAGAATTTATGCTTGGAGGGCGCTCGGTTCATTGGATTGTGGACTGTGGAGGTTTGTTCCTGATCTGATGGTTGTTCTTGTGTGTTATAGGGAAAAAGGGTTATTATGAGCCCTTGAAAGATTATTAGACTAGTACGGTGCGATCCGAATCGGCTTGAGGTCCGTGGATGGATCTAAATATGAATATGGGCTCTATATCGGGCCGTATACGTTCATTTCAGCATATCGCTCCTTATGAAGGGGTATTCGGACGTTGGATGGCGTTTCGTTGTCGGCTATTTCATATAATACTACATTGAACCGTGTGAGTTGTGAAACGGCTTGGTAAATTTTCTTATGTGTAGAGGTTCTGCATAGCGATGGTGTTATGTGAGCAAGATGGCTCTCGAGATTCAAATCATATATCACACGTTAGTTGTGCTTGAGTTTTGTTGCGTATGGCGCTGTCGGTCCTCCTAGGAATGGTATGATGCACTTAGCGTGCTTGTGTACGATATTCGGATATTCTATAGTAATAAGCATTCTAGCTCGGTAAGTATTTCCCTATAGAAGGGTTTAAAGTTGGTAGCGGTCTATCGGTTCAAGTGTTACAGAGGTAGATTTTGATTTAAGGCAACCACTGGGCAGCAAAGGATGCGGAAGGACATGTTGGAGGTGTCTTGTGGTGGTTAAGTTCTTAGAAGGCCAAGTGTGAGAAACAAAAGTCGAATAGTTTCTTAAAGGAGAGGGTTTGACCAAAGTGGGAGAGTGGCAGAGTAGCATGTGGGTTCTGTGGTAGGATGACTACATGCTTTGAGAAAGTTTAAAGTTATTTATTATTCATGGTGGACCGTGACTAGGTCTACGGACTTGATTCAGAATATTGGATGCTATATTGGGGAAGATTGGGTGTGACAGGAGGGAGTTGCTTGATATGAAAAAGGATACAACATCACTTTGGATCGGAATGTCTTGTCGCACCTTTAGTTGATATCCATGAGGAGTGAACGGACCTGTACAGCTGGTGAATGAGCACGGGCTCAGGATGGGTTACTGATTTCATAGTTATTGTACCCAGTAAAGCGGCATTGGATGATGTCGGCATGGGGTTTCCACAAGTGGGTTATCTCTTGTGAGGAGGTTAGTGGTTGCGTGGTGTTGATGGGGCTGTCACGAAAGCATTCTACTTGTTATCCGGAAAAGGTCGAATATGTGAATGTGGTTAGTGACACAAGTGTTCATGAAAGGTCAAATGGTAGGATTTCGAGGAATTTGGCGAGTTGGTTGTGCAAGATCAGTTCAACGATGAAGAAAGAATCTTGGCGGGTTCTAGAGTTATGCAATGGTAGCTTCAGCTAAGTGGGAGAGTCCCACTGCCTACAGTTTTATTTCATGGTCGTCTATTTATAAGATTTCTGGTTATCGACATATCGATGGGTTATTATGACTAAGGAAAGAAAATATCAGTGGTAATTTGAGCAAGCGATTTGAGGAATGTGTTCTATAGTTGGCCTTATCGATTCGTGCTCAAGATTTGGGAAGACTCGGGATTTATGCTTCGTGTAAAGGAGAGTTACAAGGAAGACGATTCGGCCAGATGCTTCGTTTAGAGGGTACTCATATGCTAGCGGAGCCTTGGAGTTGTTTATATTCGGGACCCAGTCAGAACGGGTGACTCTCAATAACGGTCCTAGTGGATTATAAGGTTAAGGTGGGGTGCCTAAGGATTTCGAGCTTGTAGTATGGTTGAATATCGAGCTTCTGCAGTGGATTATGATAAAGGAGCTTGGAGTGTTATACGTTATCTTCGGGTTGCGGTGTAGCATTGGAGGAATGGAAGGAAAAACTTCGGATTCATAGGGGGATTTTCCAGAATAGGTGTACTAGTTGAAGATGTGAACATGCGCACAAGGAGGGTATGAGATGGATTTGAGATGGTGTGATCTCGTGATATAAGGTCACTCGGGATGAGTGCGGAAGTAGGTTCGTGATGTAATGATTGGAGCTATTATTATTTCTAAGGCAAGTTAAGAATAAACTGGGAAAGGACAGGTCAGCTAACAATGGTTGAATTGGTAGAGTGATGGCAATGATTAGCTCCTTCAGTGTGTTAGGTTATTCATGTGATTTGTGACGGTACATGCGAGATTTGATGGTCGCCGTAACCGATCTTATTTGGAGGCTTTCGAGTATTATGGAATGTTATGTGTGATGGATCCCGGAGGGGTTATGGTGGTTTAGACCACTACCTGAGGTTGGTATTTTCTGCGGATATGAGGATCCAGTGACGTGTTGCAATGTCTCTCTTAGAATGAGTTAAGTAAAAGGTTTCTATGTGATGAAGTGTTTACCCTATTAATAATTTGGAAGTTAAGATGAAATTCTTGCACTCTTGCGCATTGGCATGATTAAGTGCAGTGATCAGCATGGGATTAAAAAGTTGAGGATCAAGGTTGCAGTTTGGTATCGACAAGAATGTCAAGAGCTCGGATGAGCGGGAAAGGATTCAGATGGTTAGAGTAAGCTGGTATTGTCTTTAGCGTCACCTGAGATCGGTGTCATGTGTAAGAGGCTTTGAGTAGTGATTTCGGATTTTTGATTTGCTTTACAGCAATTGTGCGGCCGGTGGTATGGATGTACAAACTTGTTATCTAGTGCGGAAGGTCGTGGGAGCACGCCCCACGGGGAGATTGTATAAGTGTGACATGTAGTCAGTTTATTGATCTAAGATTGGAACTAAGTATGGAGATTGTGGTACTATTGTTCATGTGAGTATTTAGGCTTGGAGGGCGCTCGGTTCATTTGATTGTGGACTGTGGAGGTTTGTTCCGGATCTGATGGTTGTTCTTGTGTGTTATAGGGAAAAAGGGTTATTATGAGCCCTTGAAAGATTATTAGACTAGTACGGTGCGATTCGATTCGTCTTGAGGTCCGTGGATGGATCTAGATATGAATGTGGGCTATATATCGAGCCATATGTGTTCATTTCAGCATATCGCTCCTTATGAAGGAGTATTCAGACGTTGGATGTTGTTTCGTTGTCGGCTATTTCATATAATACTACATTGAACAGTGTGAGTTGTGAAACGACTTGGTAAATTTTCTTATGTGTTGAGGTTCCGCATAGCGATGGTGTTATGTGAGTAAGATGGCTCTTGAGATTCAAATCATATATCACACGTTAGTTGTGCTTGAGTTTTGTAGCGTATGGCGTTGTCGGTCCTCCCAGGGATGGTATGATGCACTTAGCGTGCTTGTGTACGATATTCTGATATTTTATAGTAATGAGCTTTCTAGCTCGGTAAGTATTTCCCTATAGAAGGGTTAAAAGTTGGTAGCGGTCTATCGGTTCAAGTGTTACAGAGGTAGATTTTGATTTGAGGCAACAACTGGGCAGTAAAGGATGAGGAAGGACATGTGGGAGGTGTCTTGTGGTGGTTAAGTTCCTAGAAGGCCAAGTGTGAGAAACAAAAGTCGAATAGTTGCTTAAAGGAGAGGGTTTGACCAAAGTGGGAGAGTGGCAGAGTAGCATGTGGGTTCTGTGGTAGGATGACTACACGCCTTGAGAGAGTTTAGAGTGATTTGGGATTCATGGTGGACCGTGACTGGTCTACGGACTTAATTCGTAATATTGGGTGCTATATTAGGGAAGATTGGGTGTGACAGGAGGGAGTTGCTTGATATGAAAAAGGATACAAGATGACTTTGGATTGGAATGTTTTGTCGCACCTTTAGTTGATGTCCATAAGGAGTGAACGGACCTGCACAGCTGGTGAATGAGCACGGGCTCAAGATGGGTTACTGATTTCATAGTTATTGTACCTAGTAAAGCAGCATTGGATGATGTCGGCATGGGGTTTCCACAGGTGGGTTATCTCCTATGAGCAGGTTAATGGTTGAGTGGTGTTGATGGGGCTGTCACGAATGACTTCTACTGGTTATCTGGAAGAGGGCGAATATTTGAATGTGGTTAATGATACAGAGTGTTCATTAAAGGTCAAATGGTAGGATTTCGAGGAATTTGGCGAGTTGGTTGTGCAAGATCAGTTCAACGATGAATAAGAATCTTGACGAGTTCTAGAGTTATTCAATGGTAGCTTCAAGCTAAGTGGGAGAGTCCCACCGCCTATAGTTGGATTTCATGGTCGTCTATTAATAAGATTTCTGGTTATCGGCATATCGATGGGTCATTACGACTAAGTAAAGAGAACATCAGTGGTAATCTGAGCAAGCGATTTGAGGAATGTGTTTATTCTAGTATAGCGCTCCTTATGGAGGAGTATTCGGACATTGGATGTCATTTTGCCGTCGGCTATTTCACATAATACTACATTGTGCCATGTCAGTTGTGAAACGGCTTGGTAAATTTTCTTATGTGTTGAGGTTCCGCATAGCGATGGTGTTATGTGAGCAGGATGGCTCTTGAGATTCAAATCATATATTGCACCTTAGTTGTGCTTGAGTTTTGTAGCGTATGGCAATTTCGGTCCTCTCAGGAATGGTATGATGCACTTAGCGTGCTTGTGTACGATATTCGGATATTTTATAGTAATGAGCATTCTAGCTCGGTAATTATTTCCCTATATATTCTTTTTGTGCGGATCGGGTGGCACACCGCCACGGGTATGTTGTTTTGATCGGGTTGCGCGCCGCAACAGTGGGATGTTGATTACAGTCCCCTATATTTATTTTTGTCCGTTTGGTTTTCAATTTTCTGGGGAAGGTTCATAACACCTTTTTGGTTTTCTAATTAGTTGTGTTGGTTGAGTAGTCCCTTTCAGAGTTCATTTTCCTTATGTATCACGTTCGAATGGGTAGCTTGTTGGCCCATTGTGGCATCATATGAGACTTTTGAACGTGTCTGAGGTGGCTTGTTGCATGAGCAACTTATACTGGGTGATACGAGATTTTTGGATCTGGGATCAGTGCGATCGGATTATATTAATTATATTAACGAGCAAATACCATTATTTGGTTCATAATGAGGTGATGATTCTAGTCAATAGGAGAGGTTCAATAGTTTGTTGACTCGGCAGTTGGTTGTGAATTTCTACACATCTCTTCCGTCGTGGCGATATTTCCAGAGTTGAAACAAGACTTATATATGTCATGAGGTGTATTGTGAGCATCAGATTCGTGAGATTTCGGCTATTATGAATAGAGAATGTTATTATGGTCAGGTGAATGTTGCGGTTCATGGTGTGAATTTAGCAAAGGTATGCAGTCATGTTCTGGTACATCGTGTGGTAATTGATATGGTGTTCATATGTGGGAAGTTGGCCTCGCAGTGAATTTCGGATGTTGGAACTTCTAAGGCTTATTTGCCTAAATAAAAGAGAATATCTTCAGATTTGATCGAGCTAATGGGCTCAACTGAGTTATGGTAGCACAGGTAGGTGCACGAGGTATTAAACAGTGATTTCGGACAACCCTAGAACAGTTCTTAGAACATTCGAGGACGAACATATGTTTAAGTGGGAGAGAATGTAACGACCCGACCGGTCGTTTTGCGCTCTAGCACATCATTCAGTAGTTTGAGGCCATGAGCAACTTCACTTTAGGCATTATGACTGGTATGCGTGGTCGGAAGTGAAATTTGGGAAGTTCAGAGGTGATTTGAAAAGAAAATTCTCATTTCGAAAGCTCTAAGTTGGAAGAATTTATTAAGGTTGGATTTTTAAGTAAACGATTTCAGAATGGGGATTTAAAGGTTCCAACATGTTCGTATGATGATTTTGGACTTGGGCGTATGTGCGGATCGAGTTTTGGATGACCCGGGAGCGTTTCAGCGCCTATTGTTGAAGTTGGTATTTTGGAAAAATTTCATAAATTTGGGTTGATGTGGAATTCAATTTTATCGATGTCTGTTTGGGATTCCGAGCCTGGGAATAGCTTCGTATGGTGATTCTGGTATTAGGAGCGCGTCCAGAAGTGGATTCGGAGACCCGTAGGTCATTTCAGAGTCATTTGGCTAAAGCTAGAAATTTAAAGGTTTTTGAGAAGTTTGACCGGAAGTGAAGTTTTTGATATCGGGATTAGAATCTGATTCCGGAAGTTGGAGTAGGTCCGTAATGTCAAATGTGACTTGTGTGCAAATTTTGAGGTCAATCGGACGTGATTTGGTAGGTTTCGACATCGATTGTAGAAGTTTGAAGTTTCAAAGTTCATTAAGTTTGAATTGGGGTGCGATTCATAATTTTGATATTGGTTAATGTGATTTGATGGCTCGAGCAAGTTCATAATGTGATATGGGACTAGTTGGTATGATTGGTTGGGGCCCCGAGGGCCTCGGGTGGATTTCAGATGGTTAACGGATTGAAATTCGACTCGGAGGATCTGCTGAAGTTGCTGTTAGAGTTGTTGCTGGTTTCCTTATACACAATCGCGATAGGAAGTCCGCGATCACGTAGAGTTATTTGGGGTGTCTGGTGTTGTGCATTGCGATCGCGGGTGGATGTACGCGATCGCGAAGAAGGAACTGATGGACCATGGAATTTTTGCCTTATGTGAACGCATTCTTGAGGACGCGAACGCGGTGAAGAACTTGGGGAACCTACGCGAACGCGAGTGGGGAGTCGCAAACGCGTAGAAGAAAATTTGACTGGACCTGAGGATGTTTGGCCTACGCAAAAGCGAGAATGGGTATGCAAACGCGAAGCAGTGAGGGCGGAAAGCTTCGCGAACACGTAGTGAGGAACGCGAACGCGTAGTGGAAATTTGGGGACAATGTGTCTTTGGCCTTCGCGATCGCGATGGTCTTTCCGCGATCGTGAAGAAGGGCTGACCTAGGCAGTGAAGTTTTATATACGGGATTTGGCCATTTTCCTCCACGTTTCATTTTGGTTGGGCGATTTTGGATCTTTTGAAGAGGAGATTTCATCATCTATTATGAGGTAACTAATTCCCGCACATTGTGAGTTACATACATGGTTTGTATATGGATTTAGACATGGAAATTTGTTGAAATTGTGGGGTTTTGGTAGGAAACCTAGAAATTGGTATTCTTGGATTTTCATCACGAAATTGGGCATGAAATGGAGACAAAATTATATATTTAAGTTCGTGGGGTTATGGGTAAAGTTTATCTCCGAAACTTTTCGGACTCCGGGCACGTGGGCCTGAGAGTATTTTTTTATTGACTTTTCGAATGATGTTGGGAATTGTTATAAATTGGATTATAATAAGTATTAGAGTATATATTTATGGATTTGCTCATTTATTGACTAGTGTTGGAGCGTTAGGCATCAATTTGAGTTGATTGAGTGGCTAGGGAGCCGGTTATGAACTTCGGAGCGAGGTAAGTCTTCTTTCTAACATTGTAAGAGGGAATTAACTCCATATGTATTAAACAAAGGTTTGTATCTAATTGTGGGGGCTACGTACGTATGAGGTGACGAGAGTCCGTACGTAGCCACTATTATGCTATTGTCCGGGTAGTTTAGGACCCGTATCACGCTATACTTGGAATGTTTGTGACCTTACTTGCTCATATAATCACTTAGTCATGATAGAGATTAATAAAAGAATTGTATAAAGTTAAATTCACTTACTTGAAGGTTTGTATAAGATACTTGACTGTAAATGAGAAACTTGTGTTTTCTTGAAAATAATTGTTATTTGTGGATCGGGCCGAGCGCCTCGGTAGTAAATAGATGCATCTATGGTTCACGCCATTCAACCCTCTCACAGTGCACAGTTTAAATATTTGTTGGATCGGGTCGTATGAACTCGGCATGATTTGCGCATGCTTGTATTGTTTGCCTTGAAATTTATATATAACGATGTTGCTTCCCTGGTCTGAGATAAATGGATAAATTGATATGGCCTCATTGGCCGTAGATATAAATTGTTAAAAGATGAAAATAAATTTGGAAATCCCCTATTAACAAGAGAACTATTTACCTGTCTCATGTTTTTGTGTTTACCGCTGCTTCATAAAAATCCATAATTTATCATATCATTGGTATATTGATTATAGCCCATAGTAAGTGTCTGAGTCGACCCCTCGTCACTACTTCTTCGAGGATAGGTGGGATACTTACTAGGTACGCGTTGATTTACGTACTCATACTACACTTGCTGCACATTTTGTGCAGGTACATATATGACTAGTGGCCTTGTAGGTGCAGAGGCGCGGTCGTTACGGGGACTTAGGTGAGCTGCAGCCTATGTACGACCCACAACCAGCAACGTCTCCTTCAGAGTATTGTATTGTCTTCTTGTCCAAAGTTGTATTCCGGACAATTATTGTATTTTATTTTAAATTCCTAGAAAATGCTCATGCACTTGTGATACCGGGTTCTGGGATGAGTATGGGGTGTTCAACATTGAAATTTGGAAAACATTGTTAATTATTCTGTAAAATTCATATTTTACTAGTTAAATTGAATTAAATTTACGATTTTAAAAATATTAAAATGAGAATTTAATTAACTATTTAGTGTTGGCTTGCCTGATAGTGGAGTCCGGCGCCATCATGACCTTAAAAGGATTTTGGGTCGTGACAACATGGTATCAGAGCACTAGGTTCACTTAGGTCTCACGAGTCATGAGCGAGTCTAGTAGAGTCTTGCGGATCATTACGGAGACATATGTACTTATCTTCGAGAGGCTACAGAGCTGTTAGGAGAAATTCCCTTCTTGATTCCTCATCGTGCGATTCGATTCCTTTGAGGCTTATGCCTTCATTTCCTTCCTATTCAATCTTACGCGACACGAAGCGCTTATTATAAACTAGAATCGAGGAATTCTAATGGCACTAATGATGTAGAGCAGGATGTTTCTCCCTGCGTATTCGATTGGGGGCTAACGACATCGCCTTGTTGAAGGATGTTCTGTCATCTCAGCTCAGTAGTTGTATTTCTGATTGTTTTTGGGCTATGCGCCAATTAGTATGACGATTCGTGTGTTGCTATCGCACCGTGTTTGTGTAATGGAAGGATGCTTGTCTATGCGTCGAAGCAGTGAATGACTTGAAAGGAGGTTTACTCAGTGCATGATTCAGAGATCCAATATTTTATTTCCGGCGAAGGAAAGGCAATCAAACTAAGAATGCTCACACTTGGGTTGATAGAGTAGCGGGTCTCGATATTTTCCAGCATGGTGGAATCTTTGCCTGTAATGTGGTGTCATCAACCTCGAATGGTTATGATGTGTTAAGTTCGCCGGTGTTATGGTTTCCTTCAATTCGCCTTGGGCAGAGTATTATAAATGGCACCGAGAAAGCGACTGTCAGAGGTCGCAGTGTGCAATGGTTCAAGATCGAATCAGCATTCCCGATATTGATGGCTCAAGAAAGTTTATTTCTGGAAGGGTTTAAAGTTGGTAGCGGTCTATCGGTTCAAGTATTACAGAGGTAGATTTCGATTTAAGGCAACAACTAGGCAGCAAAGGATGATGAAGGACATGTGGGAGGTGTCTTGTGGTGGTTAAGTTCCTAGAAGGCCAAGTGTGAGAAACAAAAGTCGAATAGTTGCTTAAAGGAGAGGGTTTGACCAAAGTGGGAGAGTGGCAGAGTAGCATGTGGGTTCTGTGGTAGGATGACTACACACCTTGAGAAAGTTTAGAGTGATTTGGGATTCATGGTGGACCGCGACTAGGTCTACGGACTTAATTTGGAATATTGGGTGCTATATTGGGAAAGATTGGGCGTGACAGGAAGGAGTTGCTTGATATGAAAAAGGATACAACATGACTTTGGATTGGAATGTCTTGTCGCACCTTTAGTTGATGTCCATGTGGAGTGAACGGACCTGTACAACTGGTGAATGAGCACGGGCTCAGGATGGGTTACTCATTTCGTAGTTATTGTACTCAGTAAAGTGGCATTGGATGATGTCGACATGGGATTTCCACAGGTGGGTTAACTCTTGTGAGCAGGTTAGTGATTGCGTGGTGTTGATGGGGCTGTCACGAAAGGATTCTAATGGTTATCCGGAAGAGGTTGAATATGTGAATGTGGTTAGTGATACAGAGTGTTCATGATAGGTCAAATGGAAGGATTTCGAGGAATTTGGCGAGTTGGTTGTGCAAGATCAGTTCAACGATGAAGAAAGAATCTTGGCGGGTTCTAGAGTTATGCAATGGTAGCTTCAAGCTAAGTGGGAGAGTCCTACCGCCTACAGTTGGATTTCATAGTCGTCTATTTATAAGATTTCTGGTTATCGGCATATCGATGGGTTATTGCGACTAAGGAAAGAGAACATCAGTGGTAATCTAAGCAAGCGATTTGAGGAATGTGTCTATTTTAGCATAGCCCTCCTTATGGAGGAGTATTTGGACGTTGTATGTCGTTTCATCATCGGCTATTTCATATAATACTACATTGTGCCATGTGAGTTGTGGAACGACTTGGTAAAGTTTCTTATGTGTTGAGGTTCCGCATAGCGATGGGGTTGTGTGAGCAGGATGGCTCTTGAGTTTCAAAGCATATATCACACCTTAGTTGTGCTTGCATTTTGTAGCGTATGGCGCTGTCGGTCTTCCCAGAGATGGTATGATGCACTTAGCGTGCTTGTGTACGATATTCGGATATTTTATAGTAATGAGCATTCTAGCTCGTTAAGTATTTCCCTATATCTATTTTTGTGCGTTTGGTTTTCAATTTTCTGGGGAAGTTTCATAACACCTTTTCGGTTGTCTAATTAGTTGTGTGGGTTGAGTAATCCCTTTCAGAGTTCATTTTCCTTATGTATCACGTTCGAGTGGGTAGCTTGTTGGCCCATTGTGGCATCACATGAGACTTTTGATCGTGTCTGAGGTGGCTTGTTGCATGAGCAACTTATACTGGGTGAGATGAAATTTTTGGATCTGGAATCAGTGCGATCGGATTAGATGAAGTATATTAAAGAGCAAATACCATTATTTGGTTCATAATAAGGTGATGATTCTAGTCAAGAGGAGAGGTTCAATGGTTTGTTGACTCAGCAGTTGGTTATGAATTTCTACACATCTCTTCCGTCGTGGAGGTATTGCTAAAGTTGAAACAAGACTTATATATATCATGAGGTGTATTGTGAGCATCAGATTCGTGAGATTTCGGCTATTATGATCAGAGAATGTTATTATGGTCATGTGAATGTTGCGGTGCATGGTGTGTATTCAGCAAAGGTATGCAGTCATATTCTGGTATATCGTATGGTGATTGATACGGTGTTCGTATGTGGGAAGTTGGCCTGGCAGAGAATTCCGGATGTTGGAACTAGGCTCTAAGGCTTATTTTCCTAAATAAAAGAGAATATCTTTAGATTCGATCGAGCTAATGTGCTCAACTGAGTTATGGTAGCACGGGTAGGTGCACGAGGTATTAAACAGTGATTTCGGACAACCCCAAAGCGGTTCTTAGCACATTCGAGGACAAATGTATGTTTAAGTGGGAGAGAATGTAACGACCCAACCGGTCATTTTGCGCTCTAGCGCGTCGTTCAGCAGTTTGAGGCCATGAGCAACTTCACTTCAGGTATTATGACTGGTATGCGTGGTCGGAAGTGAAATTTCGGAAGTTCAGAGTTGATTTGAAAAGAAAATTCTCATTTCTGAAACTTTAAGTTAGAAGAATTGACTAAGGTTTTATTTTTGCGTAAACGATCTCGGAATAGGGGTTTGAAGGTTCCAACAGGTTCGTATGATAATTTTGGACTTGGGTGTATGTCCGGATCGAGTTTTGGATGAACAGGGAGCATTTCGGCGACTATTGTGGAAGTTGGCATGTTGGAAGAATTTCATTAATTTGGATTGAGGTTCAATTCTATGTTATCGATGTCCGTTTGGGATTCCAAGCCTCGGAATAGCTCCGTATGGTGATTCTAGTATTGGGAGCGCGCCCGGTAGTGGATTCGGAGGTCCGGAAGTCATTTGGGAGTCATTTGGCTAAAGCTAGAAATTTGAAGGTTTTTGAGAAGTTTGACCGGAAGTGGACTTTTTGATATCGGGGTCGGAATCTGATTCCGAAAGTTGGAGTAGGTCCGTAATGTCAAATGTGACTTGTGGGAAATATTTGAGGTCAATCGGACGAGATTTGGTAGGTTTCGACATCGATTGTATAAGTTTAAAGTTTCAAAGTTCATTAAGTTTGAATTGGGTGCAATTCATAATTTTGATGTTGGTTGATGTGATTTGAAGGCTCGAGCAAGTTCGTAATATGTTATGGAACCAGTTGGTATGATTGGTTGGGGTCCCGAGGGCCTTGGGTGGATTTCGGATGGCTAACGGATTGAAATTCGACTCGGGGGATCTGCTGAAGTTGTTGTCATGGCTGTTGTTGGTTTCCTTATACGCGATCATGATAGCAAGTCCGCGATCGCATAGCGTTATTTAGGGCATCTGGTGTTGTGCATCACGATCGCGGGCGGATGTACACGATCGCGAAGAAGGAACTGATGAACCATGTATGTTTTTCCTTATGCGAACGCATTCTTGAGGACGATAACGCGGTGAAGAACTTGAGGAACCTATGCGAACGGGAGTGGGGAGTCGCGGATGCGTAGAAGAAATTTGGACTAGACCTGAGGATGTTTGGCCTACACGAATGCGAGGTTGGGTATGCGAATGCGAAGCAGTGAGGGCGGAAAGCTTCGCGAATGCGTCGTGAGGAACACGAACGCGTAGAGGAAATTTGGGGACGGTGTGTCTTTGGCCTTCCCGCGATCGCGAAGAAGGGCGGACCTGGGCACTGAAGTTTTATATACGGGATTTGGCCATTTTCCTCCACATTTCATTTTGGTTGGGCGATTTTGGAGATTTTGAAGAGGAGATTTCATCATCTATTATGAGGTAAGTAATTCCCGCACATTGTGAGTTAAATACATGGTTTATATATGGATTTAAACATGAAAATTTGTAGAAATTGTGAGGTTTTGGTAGGAAACCTAGAAATTGGTATTCTTGGATTTTGATCACGCAATTGGGCATGAAATGGAGAATAAATTATATATTTAAGTTCGTGGGGTTATGGGTAACGTTTATCTCCAAAAAGTTTTGGAATCCGGGTACGTGGGCCTGAAAGTATTTTTTATCGACTTTTCGAACGAAGTTGGGAATTGTTATAAATTGGATTATAATGAGTATTAGAGTATATATTTATGGATTTGCTCATTTATTGACTAGTTTTGGAGCATTGGGCATCGATTTGAGTTGATTGAATGGCTAGGGAGCCGGTTATGAACTTCGGAGCGAGATAAGTCTTCTTTCTAATATTGTAAGAGGGAATTAACTCCATATGAATTAAACAAAGGTTTGTATCTAATTGTGGGGGCTACGTACGTATGAGGTGATGAGAGTCCGTACATAGCTACTATTATGCTATTGTCCGGGTAGTTTAGGACCCATATCATGCTATAATTGGAATGTTTGTCACCTTACTTGCTGATATAATCACTTAGTCACGACAGAAATTGATAAAATAATTGTATAAAGTGAAATTCACTTCCTTGAAAGTTTGTATAAGATACTTGACTATAAATGAGAAACTTTTGTTTTCTTAAAAATAATTGTTATTTGTGGATCGGGCCGAGCACTTTGGTAGTAAATAGATGCATCTATGGTTCGCGCCCTTCGACCCTCTGGCAGTGTACAGTTTAAATATTTGTTGGATCGGGTCGTACGACCTCAACATGATTTGCGCATGCTTGTATTGCTTGCCTTAAAATATATAAATAACGATTTTGCTTCCCTGGTGTGAGATAAATTAATAAATTGATATGGCCTCATTGGCTGGAGATACAAATTGTTAAAAGATGAAAAAAAATTTGGAAATCCCCTATTAACAAGAGAACTATTTACCTCTCTCATGTTATTGTGTTTACCACTGCTTCATAAAAATCCATAATTTATCATATCCTTGGTATATTGATTATAGCCCATAGTAAGTGTCCGAGTCGACCCCTCGTCACTACTTATTAGAGGATAGGTGGGATACTTACTGGGTACACATTGATTTACGTACTCATACTACACTTGCTGCACGTTTAGTGCAGGTACATATATGAATAGTGGCCTTGTGGGCGCAGAGGCGCGGTTGTTACGGGGATTTAGGTGAGCTGTAGCTTATGTACGACCCGCAGCCAGCAGAGTCTCCTTCAGAGTATTGTATTGTCTTCTTGTCCAAAGTTTTAATCCGGACAGTTATTGTATTTTATTTTAAATTCCTAGAAAATGCTCATGCACTTGTGACACCGGGTTTTGGGATGAGTGTGGGGTGTTCAGCATTGCAATTTTGAAAACATTATTAATTATTTTTTAAAATATATCTTTTACTAGTTAAATTGAAGTAAACTTATGATTTAAAAAATATTAAAATGAGGATTAAATTAATTATTTAGTGTTGGCTTGCCTCACAGTGGAGTCTGGCGCCATCACGACCCTTAACGGATTTTGAGTCGTGACAAAAATAGCAGCCGAATTTCGACTTATGTGTAAATGACCCCGGAATAGAGTTTTGATGATTCTAATTTCTCTGTATGGTGATTTTGGACTTAGGAGCGTGTCCAAAAAATTATTTGGAAGCTCGTAGTTAAATTAGGCTTGAAATGGCTAAAATAGAAATTTAGGATTGAATGTTTGATCGGAGAGTTGACTTTAATCGGGGCCGGAATCCAATTTTGAATATTTGAGTACCTCCGTTATGTCATTTATGACATGTGTGCAAAATCTGAGGTCAATCAGACTTGATTTGATAGGTTACGGCATCGAATGTAGAAGTTGAAAATTCTTAAGTTCATTAGGCTTGAATTGTGGTATGATTCATGTTTTTGGCATTGTTTGATGTGATTTGAGGTTTCGACTAAGTTTGTATGATGTTTTAGGACTTGTTGGTGTATTTGGTTGAGGTTCCGGAGGCCTCGGGTGAGTTTCAGATGGTTAATTGATCAAATTTGGACTTAGAATAATTGAAACTTGTTGCTGCCTACTCATGCAATCGCGCCTGAGGAATTTGGCTCGTAGGTACGAGCTCGCAGAAGTGAGCCTGGCATCACAGAAGCGGATGAGGCATCGCAGAAGTGCGACCACAGAAGCGATGCAATGATCGCAGATGCGGCCTGGGCTAAGGGGCCTTGCACCGCAGAATCAGACTCTTCATCGCAGAAGCAACTCCACAGAAGCGGACTCCTTGTCTGCAGAAGCAAAGGTTGTCGCAGAAGCAGGATATTTACCGTAAAAGCGGATCCAGAGATGCAGTTAAAAATTCCGCATAAGCAGAACCTCTGGGCAGTGTACAAAAACAGAGGGTTTCGAGTATTTGTCATTTTTGGTCATTTCCAACACGGTTTTGCGGCGATTTTCAGAGAAAATTCACGGGAAAACTTGAGGTAAGTCACTTGTGATCATTGTTAGTCAATAATATTAGATTATCACTGAGTATTTCAACTAGACTACATGATTTTGACGTGAAATTAGAGGATTTGGGCCTAGGGATTTCAAAATAAGAATTTGATATTTGGAGGTCGAGTTGATGTCGGAATTTGGTAAATTTGGTATGGTTGGACTCGTGGTTGAATGGGAGTTCATATTTTATATTTTTTGTCGAGTTCCGAGACTTAGGCCCCGTGGACGATTTTTGAGTTAAATTTTGGGTTTTTATTGAAAAATATGTATTTTCATATGGAATTAATTCCTAATATTTTTATTGACTAAATCGAATTAATTGTGACTAGATTCAAACCGATTGGAGTCGGAAAATCGAGGAAAAGGCATTATTATTGACTGATTGAGCTTGGCTTGAGGTAAGTGGCTTGTCTAACCCTGTGTGGGGGAAATCCCTGTAGGATTTGATACTATAGTAACATTTTGTGATATGTGAGCATCGTGTACGTGAGGTGACGTGTGCATATATGGGCTAAATTTGGAAATATTAATTCTTGCCGTGTAGTCTTCTTTTAAATTCTTTAACCGAGTTGCTTTAGTATATGTAGTGATAATGTTTAGTCTAGTATCATATGTCTGCGTGACCTAACTCTTACTTGCAATATGTGCAACAAGCTTAGCTGAATTACCTGCTTATTTGATTTGATTTAAATCTTTAACTGTGAGATTCTTGCTGTAAATTTGTTGTTTCCTTCGGATATTTGTGCATATTTACTTTGGGACTACGAGGCGGTTCCTCGGGAGATTCCCCAGTACTGTATATTTACTTTTGGAACTACGAGGTGGTTCCTCAGGAGATCCCCCTGTACTACATATTTACTTTTGGGATTACGAGGCGGTACCTCGAGAGCGCCCATGTTGTTTACCTCTATTTGCTGTGTTGTTCACTTCTCAGTCATTTCGTTATACTATTATATCCTCTGTCTTACTTTTCTATTATTTTCAATAGGGCCTGACTTGACCTCGTCACTACTCTACCGAGGTTAAGCTTGGCACTTACTGGGTACCGCTGTGGTGTACTCATAATATGCTTCTGCACAATTGTTTGTGCAGATCCAGGTACTTCTTACCAGCCCAGATATCAGTGAGCTACCAGTGTGCGGAGACTTCAAGGTACATCTGCCAGCGTACGCAGACCTCGGAGTCCCCCTCTATCCTTATCATGCTGTTTTCTTTATTTTTGTAGACTCTGATGTATAGAGACATTTGTATTTCTCTTAGAAGCTTGTGACTTGTTTCTACAAGGTTTTGGGAGATTGTAGTTCTTTGACTTGCAGTTTTCATTTATTACAACTATTGAGGTTTGAGTTTCAGACTCTTATTATGTTATTCCGCAATTTGTTAGGCTTACCTAGTCTTAGAGACTAGGTGCCATGGCGACATCCTACAGAGGGTGAATTGGGGTCGTGAGAAGTTTGTATCAGAGCTCTAGGTTCATAGGTGTTATGAGTCACCAGCAGGTTTAGTAGAGTCTCGTGGATCGGTACGGAGACGTCTGTACTTATCTTCGGGAGGCTATGGACCTGTTAGGAAAATGTTCACCTCTTTGATTCCTTATCGTGCACATTTGTTGACTTTGAAATTCTAAACTCTTGTCTTTCTATTCTCTCAAAGATGGCGAGGGCACGCACAACTGGATCTGATGATTAAACACCCACGCCCCCTGTTGGAGCCGCAAGAGGCCACGGCCGGGGCAGAGACGGAGGAAGACCACGTGGCACAGCCAGAGCACCTGCACGAGCTGTTGCAGTAGAGCCACCAGTAACTCCAGTTGGAGAGCAGGAACCTAAGACGACCGTTACTACCCATTCACTTCAGGAGACTCTTGATCAGTTTTTGAGCATGTTTGGCACTCTAGCTCTGGCATGGTTGATTCCACTTGCTCCTGCCACATCTCAGGCCGGGGGAGGAGCACAGACTCCTGCCGCCCGTACCCCAGAGCCATGAGCCTAGGTTGACCATGGCCTAGAGGATATACTAGTGCAGCCAGTTGTCCCAGTTCGGCCCGGGGTTAGGACAACAGTTTTGGAGAGGAAACAACTTAGGCTCGAGAGGTACAAGAAGTAAAACCCTCCCACTTTCAGCGGTTTGGCTTCAGAGGATGCTCAGGGATTTCTTGAAGAATGTCACCGCATCCTCCGTACTATGGGTATTGTGGATTCTACTTAGAGGAGTGGCCTACCAGTGGTGGTGGGCATACGAGTTGGATAGTCCGGCTGAGGCAGCTTCACTCACTTGGACTCAGTTTTCAGATATATTCTTGAGGGAATATGTTCCTCAGAGTCTTAGAGATGCATGGCGCGTAGAGTTTGAGCAGTTTTGACAGGGTTCTATGACCGGGTCAGAGTATGCGGTCCGATTCAGTGATTTGGCTTGGCATGCACTAGCCTTGGTTGCTACTGTTAGAGAGCGGGTTTGTTGATTTATTGAGGGGCTCTAAACTAGTATCAGATTCAATATGGCCCGAGGGCTAGAGATGGACATCGCATACCAGCAGGTGGTGTCAATTGCAAGGAGATTGGAGGGTATGCAAATCTGGGAGAGAGAAGAGAGGGAAGCTAAGAGACCCCGAGATTCTAGCATGTATAACAGTCCTCGTACCCCATATATAGCTCGTTAGGGTAGGGGTTATGCGAGTTGTCCTATTCATTTAGCACTTCCAACCACCAGCGGTACTCCGGCCATTCCTAGGCCCTAGGATCCCTATTATGTACTGCTAGTGTCTAGTGTACCTCCAATACGGGGTGCTTCCAGCGGTCAGTCCAGTTGATCAGGCCCGAGCCAGTCACAACAAACACATCCTCGAGAGCTAATTTTAAGTGTGGTGACACTCGTCATATGGTGAGGGATTGCCCCAGATTCAGGAGGGGTGCACCTCCACATATTTCACAGGCTCCACCTATTATACAGGGCCCTCAGGTTTCTCAGGTCATCGTCACTGCACTACTTGCCACTCCAACTGCACAACCAGCTAGAGGTGAAGGTCGGACAGGTAGAGGTCACCCTAGAGGGGGAGGCTAGACCAGATATTATGCCCTTCCTGCTAGGACGGAGGCAGTTGCATCCGATTCTGTTATCACAAGTATTGTTCCGGTCTATCATAGAGATTCACCAATCTTATTTGATCCAAGCTCCACTTATTCTTATGTGTCATCTTATTTTGCCCCGTATTTGGACGTACCCTGTGATTCTTTGAGTTCTTCTGTTTATGTATCTACACCCGTGGGTGATTCTATTATTGTTGACTACGTGTATCAGTCGTGTTTGATTGTTATCAATGGTTTTGAGACCAGAGCTGATTTATTATTGCTTCGTATGGTGGATTTTGATATTATTTTGGGCATGCACTGGTTGTTGCCCTATCACGCTTTCCTTGATAGTCACGCCGAGACAGTGACATTGGTTGTGCCAGGTCTACCGCGGCTAGAGTGGAGAGGTACCTTGGATCATATTCCTAGCAGGGTTGTTTCATTTCTCAAGGCTCAATGAATGGTTGAGAACGGGTGCGATGCGTATCGAGCCTATTTGAGAGATGTTAGTGTTGATACTCCTATCGTGGAGTCAGTTCTGGTAGTAAGAGATTTTCCTGATGTATTCCCAGTAGATCTTCCGGTTATGCCACCTGACAGGGATATTGACTTTGGCATTGATTTGTTACCGGGCACTCGGCCCATTTCTATTCTACCATATCGTATAGTCCCAGCAGAATTGAAAGAATTAAAAGAGCAGTTACAAGAGCTGCTTGATAAGGGTTTTGTTCGGCCCAGTGTATCGCCATGGGCTGTTCCTGTCTTATTTGTGAAGATGAAGGATGGTTCTATGCGAACGTGTATTGATTACCGCCAATTAAACAAGGTTACAGTGAAGAACAGGTATCCAATGCCTCGTATTGATGACCTATTTGATCATCTTCAGGGTGCCAGGGTTTTCACTAAAATTAACTTGCGTTCAGGCTATCACCAGCTCAAGATTCAGGAGCCAGACATCCCAAAGACTGCTTTCAGGACTCACTATAGTCATTACGAGTTCCTTGTGATGTCTTTTGGGCTGACCAACGCACCAGAAGCATTTATGCATTTGATGGATATTGTATTTCATCCCTATCTTGACTCATTCATCATTGTGTTTATTGACGACTTTCTGGTGTACTCCCGAAGACGGAAGGATCATGAGCAACACCTGAGGACTGTGCTTCAGACTTGAGAGAAAAGAAGTTATATGCAAAAATTTTAAAGTGTGAATTCTGGCTTGATTCAATGGGATTTTTGGGTCATATAGTTTCGTGCAAGGGGATTGAAGCAGTACAGAGTTGGCCCAGACCGTCATCAGCTACTGAGATCCGGAATTTGCTTGGCTTGGCGGGGTATTATCGCCGATTTGTAGAGGGTTTCTCTTTTATTGTTGCACCTATGACCAAATTTACCCAGAAGGGTGCTCCGTTCAGGTGGACCGAGAAATGTGAGGAGAGCTTTCAAAAAGCTGAAGACAGTTTTGACTACAGCCTCAGTATTAGTATTACCTATAGGTTCAGGGTCTTATACTGTGTATTGTGATGCATCACGTATTGGTCTCGGCACAGTATTGATATAAGACGGTAGGGTGATTGCCTATGCGTCCAGATAGTTAAGGGTACATGAGAAGAATTATCCGGTCCACGACCTTGAGTTAGCAACTTTTGTTCATGCCCTAAAGATTTGGCGGCATTATTTGTACAGTGTCCATTATGAGGTCTACAACGATCACAAGAGTCTACAACATCTGTTTAAACCGAAGGATCTTAACTCGCGGCAGCGGGGGTGGTTGGAGTTGATTAAGGATTATGATATCACCATTCTCTATCATCTCGAAAAGGCCAATGTGGTGGCCGATGCCTTGAGTCATAAGGTGGAGAGTTTGGGCAGCTTAGCATACTTACCGGTAGCAGAGAGGCCTTTAGCCTTGGATGTTCAGGCCTTGGCCAACCAGTTTTTCATATTGGATATTTTCGAGCCGAGCCGAGTTCTGGCTTGTGTGGTTTCTCAATCTTCTCTCTATGATCATATCAGAGAATGTTAGTATGATGACCCGCATCTGCTTGTCCTTAAGGACACGGTTCAGCACGGTGATGCCGAGGAAGTCACTATTTGGGATGACGATGTATTCAGTTGAGTACAACATTTCTCCTTCAGACGGACGGACAGTCCGAGCGCACTATTCAGATATTGGAGGATATGTTACACATTTGTATCATTGATTTTAGGGGTTCTTGGGATCAGTTTCTGCCACTTGCAGAATTTGCTTATAATAATAGCTACCAATCAAGCATTCAGATTGATCAGTATGAGGCTTTATATGGGAGACAGTGTCAGTCTCCTATAGGTTAGTTTGAGCCGGGTGAGTCTAGGCTATTGGGTACTGATTTGGTACAGGATGCTTTGGAAAAGGTTAAATTGATTCAGGATCGACTTCGCACGGCGCAGTCTAGACAGAAGAGTTATGCCGACCGAAAGGTCCGTGATGTTGCTTACATGATTGGGGAGAAATCTTTACTTAATATTTCACCCATAAAGGGTGTGTTGAGGTTCTAAAAGAAGGGCAAGTTGAGTCCTAGGTGTACTGGGCCTTTTGAAATACTTAAGAAGATTGGAGAGGTGGCTTATGAACTTGCGTTACTGCCTAGTCTATTGGTTGTTCATCTAGTGTTTCATGTATCGATACTCTGAAAGTATGTCGGGGATTCATCACATGTTTTGGATTTCAGTACAGTATAGTTTGATGATAATTTGACGTATGATGTGCAGCCGGTGAGCATTTTAGTCCGGTAGGTTCGCAAGTTGAGATCAATGAACATAGCTTCAGTGAAAGTGCAGTGGAGAGGCCAGCCAGTCGGAGAAGCTACCTGGGAGATTAAGCGGGAGATGCGGAGCAAATGTCCATACCTATTTGAGGCTCCGGGTATGATTCTAAACCCGTTCAGTGACGAACGTTTGTTTAAGAGGGGGAGAATGTCCCCGGCCGGTTGTTTTGAGTAATACAATTTCGTTCCCGCATTTACTACTTAATGTATGCTTTATAGTTGTTATGTGACTTGCAAGGGCAATTGGTTCGGGTCCGGTGAAGTTTTGGATAAATTGAAACATTTAGTTCAAAGGTTTAAAGTTTAAGTTGAAATAGTAACCAAATATTGACTTATGTGTAAACGACCCCGGAATAGAGTTTTGATGATTCTAATTGATCCGTATGGTAATTTTGGACTTAGGAACGTGTCCAGAAAATTATTTGGAAGCCCATAGAAAAATTAGGCTTGAAATGGCCGGGGATTTAACTTTTTGATATTACGGCCGGAATCCGATTTTGAAAATTTTAGTACCTCAATTATGTCATTTATGACTTGTGTAAAAGTTTAGGTCAATCCGACTTGATTTGATAGGTTTCGACATCGAATATAGAAGTTGAAAATTCTTAAGTTCATTAGGCTTGAATTGAGGTATGATTCATCTTTTTAGTGTTGTTTGATGTGATTTGAGGTTTCTACTAAGTTCATATGATGTTTTAGGATTTTTTGGTGTATTTGGTTGAGGTCTCGGGGGCACCGGGTGAGTTTCGGATGGTTAACAGATCAAATTTAGACTTAGAATAACTGAAACTTGTTGCTGCCTACTGATGCAATCGCACCTGTGTAATTTGGATCGCTGGTGCTCGCAGAAGCAAGCCTGGCATCGCAAAAGTGGATGAGGCATCGCAGAAGCGCGACCATAGAAGCGACGCAATGGTCACAGATGCGGCCTAGGATAAGGGGGCCTTGGACCGCAAAAGCAGACTCCTTATTTGCAGAAGCGGACTCTTTGTCTGCAGAAGCGAAGGCTGTCACAGAAGCGGGAGATTTACCGCAAAAGCGGAACCGTAGTTGCGGTTAAAAATTCCACAGAAGCGAAACCTCTAGGCAGTGTACAAAAAAACAGAGGGTTCCGAGTTTTTGTCATTTTTGGTCATTTCCGATATGGTTTTGGGGGGATTTTTAGAGAGAATTAACGGGAAAACTTGAGGTAAGTCACTTGTGATCATTGTTAGTCAAATAATATTGGATTATCACTTAGTATTTCGACTAGATTACATATTTTGGAGGTGAAATTAGAGGATTTGGGCCTAGGAATTTCAAAATAAGAATTTGAGATTTGGAGGTCGAGTTGATGTCAGAATTTGGTAAATTTGGTATGGTTGGACTCGTGGTTGAATGGGCGTTCATATTTTGTAATTTTTGTCGGTGCCGAGATGTGGGCCCCACGGACGATTTTTGAGATAAATTTTGGGTTTTTATTGAAAAAACTGTATTTGCATATGGAATTTATTCCTACTATTTGTATTGACTGAATCGAATTAATTATGACTAGATTCGAGCCGATCGGAGTCAAAAAATTGAGGGAAAGGCATTCTTATTGACTTATTGAGCTTGGCTTGAGGTAAGTGGCTTGTCTAACCCTGTGTGGGAGAAATCCCCTTAGGATTTTAAGCGCCGTGTACGCGAGGTGACGAGTGCGTACACGGGCTAAATTTGAAAATATTGGTTCTTGCCTAGTTGTCTTCTTTTAATTCTTTAACCGAGTTGCTTTAATATATGTGGTGATCATGTTTAGTCTAGTATCACATGTCTACATGCCCTAACGCTTACTTGCAATATGTGCAAAATGCTTAGCTGAATTACCCACTTATTTGATTCGATTTAACTCTTTAACTGTGAGATTCTTACTGTAAATTCGTTGTTTCCTTCGGATATATGTTGCATATTTACTTCGGGACTACAAGGCGGTTACTCGGGAGATCCCCCAGTACTGCATATTTACTTTTGGGATTACAAGGCAGTTCCTCGGGAAATCCCCTTGTAACGACCCAGTCAGTTGTTTTGAGTATTACAACCTCGTTCCCCCCTTCCCCCATTATGCGGTTCGCAGAATCACTGTGTGGACCGCATAATGGCCGCAGACTGAAGCAGATGCGAGGCAAGATTTGAGGAAATATGCGATGCATTATGTGACCGCAGACCTATTCTACGGTGCATTAGGTGACCGCAGAACAGGTATGCGAGCCGCATTATCACTGCTGACCTATCTAGGCGACCCTCGTTTTGGAGATTCAATTATGCGGTCAGTTTGTGGGCCGCATACATATTATGCGATCGCAAATCTATGTCGGGGCTTCAATTCTTTCTAATTTTTGACCCGATCCAACTTCGATTTATATCCCTTGAAGCTCATTTTGGAGCAAAAATCAGACATTTTTAGAGAGAAGGGAGAGTTTTCTAGATAGAGAAAGAAGCTCAAATGATTTGTTCTTCAAGATCTTGTCAAGCTTTGAAATCCAACAAGGAAATATCACAATATCTTCACCCAAGAGGTAAGGTTCTAACCCCTAGTCTTTAATTTCGAGTTTGGGTAAAGATGGGTGGTTAAGAGCATCATTCTTGGGCGTAAGAGTATTATTTATACGTAGCAATAAGGTTTATGGAAAGCTTGTTTAGTTCAAATGGGTAAAGATTGGGTTGAAAATGACAGAAATCTTCAAAGACTTTAATTGAAGATTTGAGGGTGGAGTTGATGTTGGAATTTGGTGAAATTTGTATGGTTGGACTCCTTGTTGGATGAGCGTTCATATTTTGTAATTTTTGTCGAGTTCCGAGAGATGGGCCCCGCGGGCAATTTTTGAGTTAATTTTGGATTGTTATTGGAAAATTAGTATTTCCTTATGGAATTAATTACAATAATTGGTATTGACTAAATCGAATTAATTGTGGTTAGATATGAGGGTTTCGGAGACCAATTCTCGTGGCAAGGGCATAGCGGAATAAAGAATTACATGGTTTGAGGCCGAGGCTCGAATTGTGAGGATATTTATGGGATCGAGCTACGCGCCACAACATGTTTCATTGTTATATGCCATGATTGGCTTGATATAGCGCTTGGGCTGAAGGAGCCCCTCCGGAGTCTGTACACACTCCAGTGAGCGCAAGTACCTACTGAGTGCGAGTGCCGAGTGCTGAGTGAATGCTAGGAATGAGTGACTGTGAGGTCGGAGTAAATGGGAGGACTGAGTGACCGTTACTCTGAGAGGATGCATTGACTTCATTGTTGTTGCATTTCAGTTGTCATATATGACTGTTTTGGAAAAAATTCTAAAAGACATTTTCTTCTATTTCAGTCAAAGTTAATATGAAATTATTGTGAAATTTTAAATGTTGAACTTGAGAGCATGCCTACCCTTTTATTTTGAAAATTACTGTATTTGGACTTAGCTGTGAAGCTCGTCACTACTTTCAGTTCTTATTTATTATTGTTACTTACTAAGTTGGTTGTACTCATACTACACCCTGCACTTCGTGTGCAGATCCAGGTAATCCCGGACATAGTGGGTGTTGATTCTTTCGCACGGTTGATTTTTCGGAGATTCATAGGTAGCTGCCGTGTTTTGCAGACCTTGTCCCTCCTTCCCTATCTCTTGTTCTGATGACCCAAAAATGTATCTTTAATTTAAATGTCCATTTCTGTGTTCTATAAAGATGTTGAGAGCTTACCTACTATGAGTTACGTATCACCTCAATAGTTGATGTTAATGGCGTTCCTTTTCTAGTAATATATTACTTATGATGCCACTATTAGTATTGTTTTCATGTTATGTTACGTTGATTGGATTATGTATGTGTTGGTAGGATTGGTTTCTAGGATTCTATGGCAGGTGGATATGCCTAGTTACAAAGGAAACTCTGGCGAAATATTTGGAAATTTTGGGAGTTAGTAAAAATTCGGGAAATTGAAATGGGAGAAAGAAGAGATAAGTTATGTTATATATTTGGGGGCGGACTCTACTTCTTATTTGAGTACTATTAATATTATGGATACCAATTGGATATGATAACAAGTGTACGAGGCATATTATAAGTGATGTGAGGTCTAAGGAGAGGCCTAAGTCTAAGTCAAGTTGGAAACTTTCATAATAGACTAAAGTTTCAAATGGGTACGCACAAGACCAAACTTCGAACGAGCATATCTACCTATATATAAGGTATTATGTGATGATATACCTATAAAATGAAAGATCTTCGTGTCTAGTTTCTAACTTTTTAAACTGTTTGTTATTTGGACATACCTACAAGAGGTAATGACCAAATTACCAAAGGCTGGCAGAATGCGAATCTGCGGCCAAATTTGCAATTGCAAAACTAGTCGCAGACCTGTCCATAGAAGCCCATTTCTGGGCACCGATTCTGCGGTGCATTGTGCGACCCGCATACCCATTGTGTGGTCTATTATGCGACCGCAGATCCAATTTTAGAGGGTTAATTTTTCTATTTTCATAACCCGACCCTATTTTGATAAATAAGCTTTGGGGCTTATTTTGGGGCAATTATCTGATAATTTTAGAGAGAAGTGAGAGTGATTTAGAGAAAGAAAGAAGCTCAAGTACTTTGTTCATCAAATATCTTGTTCAAGATTTGAAATCCAACAAGGAATTATCACAAGATCTTCACCAAAGAGGTAAGGTTCTAACCCATATTCTTCAATGTCAAGTTTGGGTAAAGATAGGTGATTGTGAGTGTGATTCTTACATTTGAGAGTATTAGTTATACATGCTTGTACCAATAAGGTTATGGGAAGATGTTTGAGTTCAAATCGGTAAAGATTGGATTGAAAATGGTAGAAATTTTCCAACAAAACGTTAATTGAGGATTTGAAAGGCAATCCGACGTCGGAATTTGATAATTTTTGTATGGTTGAACTCGTATCGAAATGGGTGTTCAGATTTTGTGAGTTTTTTAGGGATTCAAAATGTGGGTCCCACTATAGATTTTTAAAATAAATTTTGGATTTTAATCCGGAAAATTTATAATTTCATATAGAATTAGTTCCTACGATTCGTGTTTAGTATGTTGAATTGTTTGTGATTAGATTTGAAGCTTTCGGACACGAATTCGTGAGGCAAAGGTGTATTGGAATCTTGAAATTTGTTTGCAAAGCGAGGTAAGTGTTGTGGTTAACCTTGACTTGAGGGAATAGAACCCTTAATTTATTTGTTATGTGAAATGCATGTGAACGACGTATAGGCGAGGTGACGAGTGTCTATACGTCGTCAAATTAATTGTTTGCATAATTACTTGAAAAATCATAAATCATTTTACATCATTAATTAATTATTATATTAATTGTTTATCTCGTGTGCTTTGCTCAATATCATGTCTTGAATCCATGTTATAATTGCTACAGGCTTGTTTGATTAATATAACTTTATTGCCACTTGACTTTTAGCATACTAATTATTAAAATGCCTATTACATCCTTAATTTCCACAATTAATTGCTACTTGTTGTCACTTATTTCTAATAAATCATAATTATTGTATGCCTGTTGTCTTATAATTCCATATTAATTGTTGCATTTATTGGAGTAATTTCTTTTATAAGAATTGGTAAATCATATTATTGGAGAAGCGGGTTCATATTATTGGAGGAGCGAGTTGCACGTATGCAACGGAAATGAAAGTGAATATATTGGAGGAGCGGGTTATACGCCGCAACAGAATTAATTGAAATGAATATATTGGAGGAGCGGGCTGCACGCCGCAACAAAATTGATTGAAAAGATATATTGGGATTGGGTTGCACGCCGCAACAGAATTGAATATGAATATATTGGAGGAGCGGGTTGCACGCCGCAATGGAAACTAATTGAAATGAATATATTGGAGGAGCGGGTTACATGCTGCAATAGAATTAATTGAAAAGATATATTGGAATCGGGTTGCACGCCGCAACAGAGATGAATATGAATATATTATGGGATCGGGTTGTATGCCGCAACGGAAACTGATTGAAATAATAATTGGTTATGACTGTCGAGTTGGCTTCAACTGTTGAAAAGAGATACCTGTTTTATTTCTATTATTGTTGTTATTATTGTTATTGCGTACATGTTAATGTAAGTGACCTGCCTTAGCCTCGTCACTACTTCGTCGAGGTTAGGCTCGGCACTTACTGGGTACATGGGGTCGGTTGTACTCATACTATACTTTGCACTTCTTATGGAGATACTGGAGTTGGTCCCAGCAGCGTATAGTAGATTTGCTCGGATTCAGCTATTCGTAGGAGACTTGAGGTATAGCTACATGGCGTTCGCAGTTCTGAAGTCCCCTTCCACTTTATCATAGTTGTGTATTTCTTTCAGATAGCTTTATTTTCATTCAGACCTTTATTTGTATTATTCTAGTAGCTCGTGCACTTTTGACACCAATTATGGGATGGTATTTAGACATCGCTATTATTATGGATTATTCACTACCTTGCATACTTTACTTCCACATTTGTTTCTTTGTTATTAATTAATTTAAAATTATTTTAAAATGGCTAATATTATTGTAACATTGGCTTGCCTAGCAAGTGAAATGTTAGGCGCCATCACGGTCCCGAAGGTGGGAATTTTGGGTCGTGACACTTGTTTACTGTATTTGATTTTAGACTATTATAGACCGTGTTTTTCAGACTTGTAATGTATAGATGCTCAAGTATTCAGTGACACCGGGTTTTGGGAATATGGTTTACCTAGAATTTGTGGGATTTTCTATTAAACTTAATTATGATGTTTTCCGTATTTAAAAGATATTATGGGTTATTGATTATATCGGCTTGCCTAGTATTGAGATAGGCGACATCACGACGGGTGAGATTTCGGGTTGTGACACCCCTGTACTGCAAATTTACTTTTGGGACTACGGGGCAGTTTCTCGAGAGATCCCCATGTACTGTATATTTACTTTTGGGACTACGAGGCGGTACCTCGGGAGCGCCCCTGTTGTTTACCTCTATTTGATGTATTGTTCACTTCTCAGTCATTTCGTTATATTATTATATCCCCTATCTTATTTTTCTATCATTTCCACTAGGTCCTGACCTGACCTCGTCACTACTCTATCGAGGTTAGGCTTGGCACTTACTGCGTACCGCTGTGGTGTACTCATACTACGCTTCTGCACGTCGTTTTGTCCAGATCCAGGTACTTCTTACCAGATCAGAAATCAGTGAGCTACATGTGTGCAGAGACTTCATGTAATGACCCAGCCAGTTGTTTTGAGAGTAATAGCCTCGATCCCCTATTTACTGCTTCTCCCATATCTATTTCTGCTATTGTGACTTGTCGGGAGGCTTCGATTTGGTTTTTGGAGTGTTTTGGGACACTTAGTCCCGAAATGGAGGTTTAAGCCTTAGGATATGGACCGTAGTCGGAAGAGTGTGAAGTCCACTCCGGAATGGAATTCTGTCGGGTCCGTTAGCTCCGTTAGGTGATTTTGGACTTAGGGGCGTGTCAGAATTGTGTTATGGAGCTCTGTAGCTTATTTAGTCTTGAAATGGTGAAAGTCAATTTTTTGGAGATTTTGACTGGTAGTGGACTTTTTGATATCAGGGTCGTTTGATTCCTGGAGTTGGAGTAGGTCCGTAACGTTGAATATGACTTGTGTGCAAAATTTGGGGTCAATCGGATGTGATTTTGTTGGTTTCGGCATCGGTTGTCGAATTTGCAAGTTTCAAGTTCTTTAAGTTTGAATCGGAGGATGATTAATGATTATAGAATTGTTTGATATGGTTTGAGGGCTTGACTAAGTTCGTATGGTATTTTACGATTGGTTGGTATGTTTGGTTGAGGTCCCGGGGGCCTCGGGTGGGTTATGGGCGATTAACGGGCTTCGAATGGAAGTTGAGAAAGTTTTGAAGTTTGGTCTTTTGCTGGTATGATTGTACCTGCGAGGGTATCAGCCGCAGGTGCGAGGCCGCATGTGCGGAAGGTTGAGCGCATGTGCGGAAGGGGTGGAGATCAGCAGAGGTCGCAGGTGCAATGGTTTCACCGCACCTGCGATAGCGCAGATGCGAACCAGTGGTCGCACAAGCAGGGGTAACCAGGGTTAGTCATTTTCGCAAGTGCGCCCACATTTTTGCACCAGCGGGCGCGCAGGTGCAAGCCCAAGGTTTGCAGGTGCAGAAATTCCTGGGCAGTGTTTAAAACCAAAGGGCTTCGTGATTTTTGTCATTTTGGACTTTGCAAACTCAGTTTAGGGCGATTTTTGAGAGCATTTTCGAGGCATTTCTTAAGGTAAGTCCCTTGTGCTTATTTCTGATCAATAATCTTGCTTCCCCATTTATTTTTCCACCTAGTTAGTGTGTATTGAAGGTGGAATTTGGGAGTTTGAGGCTAGGGATTTGGAAAGTTTGATTTGTGGATTTGAAGGACCATTTGGTGTCGGATTTTAGTAAATTTGATATGGTTAGACCCGTGAGTGAATGGGATTTCGGATTTTGTGACTTTTACCCAATTCCGAGATGTGGGCCCGAGTTATTAAAATTTTGATTTCATTAATTAGATTAGTCTATTATAGTTGTATTTGTGATATGTAATTACTTTCGCTAGATTTTGGCGATTCGGAGTTAGATACTCGTGGAAAAGGCATTGTTATCGATTGATTGAGCTTGGTTCGAGGTAAGTGGCTTGCGTACTTTGTGTGGGGGAAATCCCCTTAAGATTTGGAACTATTGTGATATGTGAGCGCCGTGTACGTGAGGTGACGAGTACGTACACGGGTTAGTTGTGGGAAAACCCGATTTCTTACTAAGCAACAACCTGTTTTACTTTTATTTTGAGTTATACCATTTTAATGAGTATCAATCTATTTTCATTCTTAATTGAGTTATTCAAATATATGTATCATGTTTAGTCTAATATCGCATGTATACGTGCTTTATCTTCTTACTTGAACTCTGTGAAGCATGCCTAGTTAATCTTCCTACTTTTTCCTAGTTCTTTATCAGTATAGCCGTAGAAATCTTACTGCTAACTGTTGTATTTGTCGTTTGGTCTGTGTATTTACATTTGAGACTACGAAGAGGTTCCTCGGGAGATCCCCATGTACTGTATATTTACTTTGGGGACTACGAGGCGGTACCTCCTGTTGTTTACCTCTTTTTGTTATATTGTTCACTTCTCAGTCATTTCGTTATATTATTATATCCCCTGTCTTATTTTTCTATTATTTCCAGTAGGTCCTGACCTAACCTCGTTNAGTGCCCTTGTTGATATTGATTTATGGCCACAGTTGCCTTTGATTATGTGTTGTGATTTTTTTAAAGTTGAAAGGAATTCTGTTTTGATTCCACGATATATTATTTGCATTATTTTGTGTAATTAAATGGTGATATGCTACTTGATTCATTTCTATTGTCATTTTATTTTATTATATTGTTAAACATTTTACCATGCAATTATTATTTTCCAGTACGATCTGACCTGACCTCGTCACTACTCTACCGAGGTTAGGCTTGGCACTTACTGGGTACCGCTTTGGTGTACTCATACTACGCTTCTGCACATCTTTTTGTCCAGATCCAGGTACTTCTTACTAGCCCAGAAATCAGTGAGCTACCTGTGTGCAGAGACTTCATGTAACGACCCAGCCGGTCGTTTTGAGAGTAATAGCCCCGATCCCGTATTTACTGCTTCTCCCATATCTATTCATGCTAATGTGACTTGCCGGGAGGTTTCGTTTTGGTTTTTGGAGTGTTTTGGGACACTTAGTCCCTAAATGGAGGTTTAAGCCTTAGGATTTAGATTGTAGTCGAAACAGTGTGAAGTCGACTCCAGAATAGAATTCCGTAGGTTCCGTTAGCTCTGTTAGGTGATTTTGGACTTAGGGGCGTGTCAGAATTGTGTTTTGGAGCTCCGTAGCTTATTTAGTCTTGAAATGGTGAAAGTCAAATTTTTGGAGATTTTGACTGGTAGTGGACTTTTTGATATCAGGGTCGTTTGATTCTTGGAGTTGGAGTAGGTCCGTAATGTTGAATATGACTTGTGTGCAAAATTTGGGGTCAATCGGATGTGATTTGGTTGGTTTCGGCATCGGTTGTCGAATTTAGAAGTTTCAAGTTCTTTAAGTTTGAATCGGAGGATGATTTGTGATTCTAGCGTTGTTTGATGTGGTTTGAGGGCTTGACTAAGTTCGAATGGTGTTTTAGTATTGGTTGGTATGTTTGGTTGAGGTCCCGGGGGCCTCGGGTGAGTTTCGAGCCGTTAACGGACTTCGAATGGAAGTTGAGAAATTTCTGAAGTTTGGTCTTTTGCTGGTATGATTTCACCTGTGAGGGTANGGGGGCAATCGGATGTGATTTGGTTGGTTTCGGCATCGGTTGTCGAATTTAGAAGTTTCAAGTTCTTTAAGTTTGAATCGGAGGATGATTTGTGATTCTAGCGTTGTTTGATGTGGTTTGAGGGCTTGACTAAGTTCGAATGGTGTTTTAGTATTGGTTGGTATGTTTGGTTGAGGTCCCGGGGGCCTCGGGTGAGTTTCGAGCCGTTAACGGACTTCGAATGGAAGTTGAGAAATTTCTGAAGTTTGGTCTTTTGCTGGTATGATTTCACCTGTGAGGGTATTAGCCGCATGTGCGAGGCCTCATGTGCGGAAGGTTGAGCACAAGTGCGGAAGGGGTGGAGAGCAGCAGAGATCGCAGGTGCAATGGTTTCACCGCACCTGCGATAGCAGTAACGACCCGGCCGGTCGTTTCGAGAGTTATAGCCCTGTTTTTCCCATTTCTACTTCTTTTTGTGTTATTCAGATATATTATGTTATATCGGGTTAGTTGGTTCGGGTCTATAAGGAACTCAGAGCGAAATGAGACACTTAGTCTCATAATTGAATATTTTAAGTTAGAAAAGTGGACCGGATATGGACCTATGTGTAAACGACATCGGATTTGAATTTTGGTGATTCCAATAGCTCTGTATGGTGATTTTGGGCTAAGGAGCATGTTCAGAATATTATTTGGAAGTCCGTAGAGGAATTAGGCTTGAAATGCCGAAAGTTTTATTTTTGAGAAGTTTGACCGGGGGTTTGACTTTTTGATATCGGAGTCGGAATCCCATTATGAAAATTGGAATACCTCTGTCATACTATTTATGACTTGTGTGCAAAATTTGAGGTCAATCGGACGTGATTTGATAGGTTCCGGAGTTGTTTGTAGAAATTAGAAATTTTAAAGTTCATTAGGCTTGAATTGGGGTGTAATTCATGGTGTTAGCGTTGTTTGAGATGATTTGAGGATTCGACTAAGTTCGTATGATGTTTTCGGATTTGTTGGTATATTTGGTTGAGGTCCCGAGGGCCTCAGGTGAGTTTCGGATGGTTAACGGATCAAAAATTGAACTATAACAGCTGCTGCAATTTCCTTCTATTGGAAATTGCTTCTGCCAGCAATCTCCCAGCGATCGAGCCAAGAATCGAGGGGCACGATCGAAGGCATGATCGAGCCCAGAATCGAGGGGCATGATCGAAGGCAAGATCGAGCCCATAATCGAGGGTCACGATCGAAGACATGATCGAGCCCAGAATCGAGGGGCATGATCAAAGATATGATCGAGCCCAGAATCGAGGGGC
>AWOL01S0021944.1:20877-56660 GCA_000715115.1 Nicotiana otophora | reverse complement strand
ATCCATATATATAAGTAACAATATTAAGACTTAACTCGCATAACTAATTTAGAAAAAGGTTTAGATACATAGGGGTCGACAAGGCCGTAGACATATCATACCCAAAACTATATACATGATACTGTTTGCAAAACTTCTAAGTAGATATAACCATAATATATACAAGTCAGGACGGGGCTCCCTACGTCCTCATAAAATAACCTAACACATTCATAACCCTGACTTGGTAATACTCCAAGAAGAGGTGGCACTCACCAACCAAAAACTGATATCTGGAGGAAGTCTACAGCAGAGGGTCCTTGCCTCGTCCTATATGAGAACCTCGATCAGACACACTTCGAAGCGGAACCTTTGTATCCTTATCAGTTACCTTCCTCCTCTTGGCCCGACTACTATCCTCTACCTCTGCATATCCCATAAGATACATTGACAAACCTTGATTGACGGACTCCCAAGACTGTGGACTATCTGGAACCTCAGAAGAGCTGGTGTCCGCAAATACCTTGACATAGTTTTGAGCCTGAGGGGAACCCGGTTGTGCCAATCCATGCACCACTTCCCTTATACACTGATCAATGGGTCTTAATAATGAAACTAAGGGCCTTGGTGAGGTCGAAAATCCCCTCATCTCATCTGCTGCCGGCGAAATCGAAACTACTTGAACGGATGACTCATATGGATCCTCAAATGGATCCTCCTCGATAGAACCCATCATCTCCGATGGATCTGACTCCATAGTGTAACTTATATCTCCTTATAACACCTTTGTAGCCTTCTGACCTGTACTAGCGGCTGTAGTCTTTGGAGGCATCGCTGAAAACATATCGTTAGGAACATGAANAGACTGTGGACTATCTTGAACCTCAGAAGAGCTGGTGTCCGCAAATACCTTGACATAGTTTTGAGCCTGAGGGGAACCCGGTTGTGCCAATCCATGCACCACTTCCCTTATACACTGATCAATGGGTCTTAATAATGAAACTAAGGGCCTTGGTGAGGTCGAAAATCCCCTCATCTCATCTGCTGCCGGCGAAATCGAAACTACTTGAACGGATGACTCATATGGATCCTCAAATGGATCCTCCTCGATAGAACCCATCATCTCCGATGGATCTGACTCCATAGTGTAACTTATATCTCCTTATAACACCTTTGTAGCCTTCTGACCTGTACTAGCGGCTGTAGTCTTTGGAGGCATCGCTGAAAACATATCGTTAGGAACATGAATGTTTATATCGTGCGATCTAAGATAAGAAGAGAGGATAACATCCTATATGTCCTGTAGCCTCTTGTCTAAAAGTGTGGTGCAAAACACACCCATAAACAAGACTCTACCAGACACGGTCTGTAGATAACCCTAGGACAAAACTGCTCTGATACCACTTTTGTCACAACCCAAACCGATGGGCCGCGATGGGTGCCCGAATCCTACGTGTCGAACATCCTTAAGCATGCGTTTAAGTTATAGACGTGAATAACATACGTGAGGGAAATCTATACAAAAGACATATGTATATATACATGCGGAATATAGTGGGCGAGCCGGCAAGGCTGCTATAGATAACTAAATACCCAAAACTGAAAGCCGACAAGGCCACATATTATCCAACTATANTTAAGCACCTGGTAGTATTCTGTTGGATCCTCAAGGCATTATTAATAGGAACATTCAATATTTCATGGGCACTGACTTGTGAAAGCATCTTTGAACCACCATAGATTTTGTCACAACCCAAACCGATGGGCCGCGATGGGTGCCCGAATCCTACGTGTCGAACATCCTTAAGCATGCGTTTAAGTTATAGACGTGAATAACATACGTGAGGGAAATCTATACAAAAGACATATGTATATATACATGCGGAATATAGTGGGCGAGCCGGCAAGGCTGCTATAGATAACTAAATACCCAAAACTGAAAGCCGACAAGGCCACATATTATCCAACTATACATAACTGTCTACAAACCTCTAATAGAAATACAACTGTACAAAGACGAGACTGAGCCACGTCATACCTATATATATATACAAGCATATCGTACCAAAATCAAAAGCAGCTCCGGATCAAGTGGAGCATGCCAACTCTCGCTGATCAAGGATCCTAAAAAGGAAAACCGTCGACTTTCCTATCTGTACCAGGGGGCATGAAATATAGGCCCCGGGAAATAGAGCGTCAGTACGAATAATGTACTGAGTATGTAAGGCATGAAAATCAGTATACAAAAGACATAGATGAAACATGGAATAAAGAAATCCATCTGTAAGTCTGAATAACTTTGTAATTTTTGAAATATTTATAATGTCATGCACGTGCATATAAATGTCGTGTCATGCATAGGTATAGGTGTGCATAACATCATCAAGCCTCTGAGGGCATCCCATCATATTGACCACTATAGGTAACATTATCAACATATACCAACTGATCAGGTGGTGGTGCGTATATAACGCCGTAGTCTTTTTTCTCATATCCCACACATATATATATACATATACATATAAATACGTGTATATAATGCCATCTGGTCATGGAACAATATACATGTATTAATGAATGAAATGCATGAAAATATGTTAATAATCTCAATATTCCTTTCGGATAAACTTTTGTCAACTGCGTATTATTCTGAGACCCATGAACAGAAGATATACTAATATGTCACATGGGGAATCAAGGACACAGAGACCCCTAGTATTTCTATGAATAGAGTCGTTTATGAAAACTGTGCGTTTGCTCATTTCTTCTGTATTATTTGGATCATGCCAAAAAGAAAGAAGGGACAACCTTAACATACCTAGAGTGGGAAAAAATCCATATGATATTCTTGGAAAAGGTTGCACCATACTCTTTTAGAACCGCAAAACTTTTACGCTGTTAAGCTTCTAATAATTCTTCGTTGGATTTGGTTGAAGAAATCTCGTTGTTAATGTCTTTGTAGGAACTTGAATTGTAAGAATTGCTAACGTTCTGTTATGAAGTGAAGTGTTGCTAAGTTCTGATATGAAGTCTTTTGTATTCAAAAAATAGAAATGAAAGGTTTTGTACTTACCACCTTACTTACAAGTCTTTGTATTTAAATCATAAGAAAAGAGGTGTCTTTGTTCTTGACATGTTACTTGCCACCTAACCAAAGATAACTAATAGTCATGTTCTCAAGAAGTGGCTTGCTGCCATATTTTGGGAGGGGTGTTTTAATCTTTATCTTATAATTTATTAATTAATCATGTAATGTTTCATTAATCGATAATTAACCAATTACCCGCATAATTAAGAATTGTCTCCCATTACTTAAAGTTCTACTCATTTTTAATATACCTTATACATCATACTATGACTGTCATATGGTATCTTGTATGGTACTAGTCCATAAATATCGAGTATTATAACTCGGATCGTATTTTATCCCAAAATCGGCAACCTTTAACGAAACTCATTTTCTTTAATTCGTGTATCCTTTACCCTTCATGGCACTTGCTTATCATCACTTGTTATAAATAGCATAAATATGTTAATCTCAAGATAATCTCATCCCCGAGTCTACGTTGATTAATTGAAGGCGAAACTTTAACATATGAAAATGCGAGATGTAACAAAAAATGCTCGAAGCATTCAAACAACGAGTGAAGTCAGGTGAGAAGGTAGAAAGATACAACTCCAGGGTGGAAACATACGACTCCATGGTCGATCGGATCCCAGGAGCACCTCCGATATTGAAGTGACCGAACTCCAAAATTTTTATCCAGAAGCCCTTTTCTCTGTGCGCGGCACTGAAGCCGATCCCAAAGAGGTTTCGTATGCCCGACATTCCCAAATACAATGTGACCACGGATCCAAATGAGAATGTAACCTCCTATTCATGCGCGATCAAAGAGAACGATTTGGAAGATGACGAAATCGAGTCGGTGCTGCTAAAAATGTTTGGGGAAACTTTATCCAAGGAAGCAATGATATGGTATCACAACTTGCCTCCAAATTACATTGACTCGTTCGCTATGCTTGTAGATTCTTTCGTAAAGGCCCATACCAGAGCCATCAAGGTTGAGACCAGAAAGTCAGATCTTTTCAAGGTCAAACAAAGGGATAATGAGATGCTCAGGGAGTTCGTGTCAAGATTCCAGATGGAACGGATGGACCTGCCACCAGTTACAGACGATTAGGTCGTTCAGGCATTTACTCAGGGGCTCAACCCCCGAAGTTCCGTGGCCTCTCAATAGCTAAAACAAAATTTGGTAGAGTACCCGATGGTAACCAGGGACGATGTCCACAAAAGATACCAGTCGAAGATCAGGGTCGAGGACGACCAACTCGGGGCCCCTTCTGGATCTGTTTAGCCCATCAAGACCTATGATAGGTTTAAGAGAGCCATTGATCAGGAGCTGAGACCGGCCCGAGATCGATATCAACCATACAACTCGGATCGAAGGGAAAATGAATCCTTGCATCACTCAATAAAGAACGAGAGGAGAAGCGATCGAGGGCCTAGTGGCCGAGGCTTAATGCGCAAGAACAACCACTCAGGAGTAGGGAGGTACCAACATTATCAGAGTATAACTTCAATGTAGACGCTGCAAGCATCGTGTCGGCCATAGGGCACATCAAAGAGACCAAGTGGCCCCAACCATTGCAGTCTGACCTAGCCCGGAGAGACCTTAACTTGATTGTCTAAGAGAAGATATTGCTTAACTGTTCAATAATGGACACTTCCAAGAATTCCTTAGTGAGCGAGCCAAAACCCACTTCAGAAACAAGGAAGCCAACAAACAAGTCGAACAAGAGGAACCTCAGCACGTGATCAACATGATTATTGGGGGAGTCGAAGTCCCTCAAGGGTCAATGATAAAACGCGCTAAAGTACCTATTACGAGGGGAAAACGCAACTGGGATTACGTTCCGGAGGGAGCTATTTCGTTCAGCGACGAAGATCTCGAGGGCATCGTACAACCTCACAGCGATGCACTAGTAATATCTGTACTTATCAATAAATCTCGGGTTAAATGTGTGCTAATTGATCCAGGTAGCTCGGCCAACATCATCAGATCGAGGGTCGTAAAGCAATTGGGATTACATGATCAAATCATACCGACAGTCTGGCTATTAAATGGATTCAACATGGCATGTAAGACCACTAGAGGAGAGATAACTTTGTCAGTAAACACTGCCAAGATGATACAAAAAATGAAGTTCTACGTGATCGAAGGGTATATGAGGTACAACGCTATATTCGGAAGGTCATGGGTCCATAACATGAGAGCGATACCTTCGACCTTACACCATGCACTGAAATTGCCCACACCGGGGGGAGTCAAAACGGTCTACGGAGAACAACCGACTGCGAAGGAAATGTTTGTTGTCGATAAAGTTATCCCGATGCCCGCAATTTCAACATAGAGGAGCGCAGAGCTGGCCAAAAAAGATGATATTAAATAGCAATCACTGATATAGGCCTCAACCAAACCGGAGAAACAGGAAGCACAAGGAGCCGATGAGGACGATTATAGGGTCCCAAGATCATTTATAGCTCCCGATGACACCGACGCCACAAAATCAACGGTAGAAGAGTTGGAGCAAGTTATATTGATCGAGCATCTAACAGATCGAAAGGTATACCTGGGCACGGGGTTAACCCCCCGACTGAGGAAAAAACTTATTAATTTTCTTAAAGCTAATGCCGACTGTTTTGCTTGGTCCGATCTTGACATGACAAGGATCCCACCGGAGGTAACCACTCACAAGTTGAGTTTGGACCCGAAGTTATATCCGGTTAAGTAGAAGAGAAGGCCACAGTCCGATATCAAACACGCATTCATCAAGGATGAGGTGTCCAAACTTCTAAAAATAAGATAAACCCGAGAAGTTAAATACCTGGATTGGTTAGCTAACACAGTAGTAGTACCTAAAAAAGGAAATAAACTAAGGATGTGTATGGATTACAAAGATTTAAAAAAAGCATGCTCGAAGGATTCTTTCCCTTTGCCTAACATCGATCGAATGATCGATGCGACGTCGGGGCACGAGAAACTCAGTTTTCTCGACGCCTACTCCAGGTACAACCAAATTTGGATGGACCCGGATGATCAAAAAATGACTTCTTTCATAACAAAACTCGACACCTACTGCTATAACATAATGTCGTTCGGATTAAAGAACATCGGTGCCACATACCAACGCCTAGTAAACAGGATGTTCAAAGAACAAATAGGGAAACCAATGGAAGTTTATATTGACAATATATTGGTCAAGTCCCTACGAGCAAAGACTATTAAAATATTTGTAGGAAACCATCGACATACTAAGGAAGTACAACATGAAGCTAAACCCGGAGAAATGCGCATTTGGGGTCGGTTCAAGCAAATTCCTCGGGTTCATCGTATCTAATCGGGGGATAGAGATCAACCCCGACAAAATAAAGTCCATAGAGGACATCACTGTAGTCGACAACATCAAGGCAGTTCAAAGACTGACTGAGTGTATAGCCGGATTGGGCCGGTTCATCTCGAGGTCATCGAACAAGAGCCATAAGTTCTTCTCACTATTGAAAAAGAAGAGTAATTTTTCTTGAACCCCGGAATGCCAGCAAGCTTTGGAGGAACTCAACCCATACTTGTCGAGCCCCCATTTGCTGCACACTCCGAAGGCAGACGAACAGTTATACCTCTACTTGGCGGTTTCCGAGGTGGTGGTAAGTGGTGTCTTAGTCCGGGAAGGTACGCAATTTCCTATTTACTATGTTAGTAGAACCCTAGGAGATGCCAAAACAAGGTATCCTCACCTAGAAAAGTTAGTGCTCACCTTGCTAAGAGCTTCCAGGAAACTAAAATCGTACTTTCAATGCCACCCCATATGTGTCGTAACCTCTTACCCACTGAGGAATATCATGCATAAGCCTGAGCTCTTGGGTCGGCTAGGAAAATGGTCCGTGGATATTATCAGGTACAATGTCGAGTACCAACCCCAAACTGCCATAAAATATCAGATTTTGGTAGACTTCGTCGACGACTTTATGCTGGCCTTAATACCCGAAGTCTAAAAGGAATTACTGCTCACCTCAAGGCTAATTTGGGAATCTGAACCCTATTCACGGATGGTACCTCCAATGCAAAGGGGTCAGGGCTCGGTATTGTGTTAAAATCGCCTGTGAGTAGCATTATTAGACAACCTATTAGAACTGTAAAATTGACTAACAATGAAGCTGAGTATGAAGCCATGATTGCAGGTCTGGAACTGGCCAAGAGCCTCGGGGCCGAAGTGATCAAAGTTAAATGTGACTCCCTCCTCGTCGTAAATTAAGTCAACAGAACGTTTAGAGTAAAAGAGGAATGGATATGGAGGTACTTGGACAAGTTGTAGGTAACCCTGCACCAATTCAAGGTATGGACTCTGCAACATATACCTCGAGATCAAAATAGTGAGGCTGATGCACTGGCCAACTTGGGGTCGTCCGTCGACTCCGATGAATTCAGCTCGGGGACAGTGGTACAACTGATGAACTCGATGGTATAAGAAGGTCATGCCAAAGTAAACTCGACAAGTTTGACTTGGGATTGGAGAAACAAATACATTTACAACCTGAAGACAAGAAAATTACCATCAGATCCCAAGGAATCGAGAGCCCTGTGCACCAAAGCTGCCAGATTTAGCTTAGTTGAAGAGCATTGTTCAGAAGATCTTTCTTCGGCCCACTGGCTAGATGCTTATTTCTAGGAGAGACCGAATACGTCATGAGAGAAATTCATGAGGGCTTTTGCGGGAACCATTCGGGGGCAGAATCCTAGGTTCGTAAGCTAATCAGAGTCGGCTACTACTGGAATAAAATGGAGAAGGATGCGAAAGACTTCACACGACAACGAGTGCCAAAGACACGCACCGATGATTCATCAACCGGGAGAGATGCTCCACCTGGTCCTATCACCGTTGTTATTTATGAAGTGGGGAATGAATATCGTCGGTCCCTTGCCATGGGCACCCGGTAAGGTTCAATACATACTAGTCATGACCGACTATTTTTCTAAATGGGTCGAGGCTCACGCGTTCGAGAAGGTTCGGGAGAAATAAGTCATCGACTTCATCTGAGATCACATAATATAACAATTTGGGATACCGGCCGAGATCATTTGCGACAACATAAAACAGTTTGTCGGCAGCAAGGTAAGTAAGATTTTAAAGACCACAAGATTAAGAAGATATTACTAACGTCCTATCACCTTAGTGGGAACATGCAAGTATAATCTACGAACAAAACTACATTCCAAAACCTAAAAATGAGATTGACCGGTTTCGAAGGGAAAGTGGAAAGAAATCTTGCCCGAAGTCGTGTGGGCATACCGTACGACTTCGAAGTTGAGTACCGGGGTGACCTCATTCTCTATATTTTATGGAGAAGAGGCCTTAATACCAGTCGAGGTAGGGGAACCAAGCCTCAGGTTCCAGTATGCTACCGAAGTGTCAAACGGCAAGGCCATGACCACGAGCCTAGAATTATTGGACGAAAGGCAAGAAGCCGCCCTGGTCCGGTTGGCCGCCCAAAAGCAACGAGTAGGGAGGCACTACAACCGAAGAGCCAACCTCCGACATTTTCAAGTTGGGGAGTTGGTACTGAGAAAGGTAACACCACACACCAGGAACCCAAATGAAGGGAAACTGGGCCCAAATTGGGAAAGACTATATAAAATTGCCAGAGTAACCGGCAAAGGCTCGTATAAGCTTGAATCGGGAAGCGGCGTAAAACTACCGAATAACTAGAACGTGGAACTCTTAAAGCGGTAATACTACTAAGGTACGAACCCAATTTTTTTTTAAAAATTATTTCGGACTAACTTATGCATGTACTCGGCCAAGGGCAAACATGACTATTAGGACTGAAAGCACATGTTGTACTCTTTTTCCCTTGAGCCGTTTTTGTCCCGGAGAGGGTTTTTTGGCAAGTTTTTTAACGAGACAATAATAAAACGTGCTACCTTAGTTGTGAAGACCGGTCTTAAATCGAAATCGTTAATCGTTTACATCGAGCCAACAATATCCGAGCCCTCAAAAATTCAGCCTCAAATACTAGGGGCCATTACCCGCAGGTTAAGATCCTTAAAAAGGGAAAATTTTATACGTCAAAACCCAATGCTTGGTGATTAGGATTCGTTGTAAGGGTCAAACGGTCATACGAACCGTGCCCATGTAGCCCACTCCAGCCACGACACTAGGCTTATACACCTCCGATTATGTACCTTACATATAAAATAATGAAAGGAAACTTTGCTTCCCTCATACTTTATTATTACACATTTCACATTTCGCTTCGTCGATGCTTCACAACGGATCCTAAAACCTAAAGCCCACGGGCTACCCTGACTCGAGGACTGTCGTTTGATAAAAAATCGGATGACCCGAGCCATCGAATCATGAAGGAACCTAGCCTACTAGGCAGTGCCTAAATACAAAAGGCTACGACTACCATAAAATGGCTCGGAGACATCTGAAGTCCGTACTCAGAAAGTAAGACCCTTACATATAATTAAAACCTATTAAAAGTTACCCTAGGCAAAAATATCGTCGTATACGACTAAAACACTTAAGCATCTTAAAGGCCTTCGATTTTATCAAAATCTCGAAGCCACGAGTAATCCAGTGTTGCCATCGAAATCGGTCTCCATTCGGGCCTCCAAAGAACGGATGCCCCATATTACGTTTGATTCTATGCTAAGGCATTAAGAACGATACACAAACAAAAGGTTGCAAATAGATGCTGAAAAGTAAAAACATGGTATTGCCAAAGGGAAAATTTGATACATTTCAAAAAGCATTTATAAAGACACGATAAAACGGACTCAGAATAAGCAAGAAAGAAAATATACAAGGGAAAGCCAAAAGAAAAGTAAGGAACCTATGCCTAATCTTCATTTGGGCTCGACTCAGCACCCAAACCTCCGGAATCGTCGGAGCCTTCGGGACCTTCGGACTTCCTTTGCCTAGGCCTCGAGCCTCTTGGCTTCTTCCATCTCGACCGATAGGCCAAAACCTTGGCTGTGAATCTCCTCGAGGGTCTCTATTGGGGATAGACGCTTTACATACTCAGTCTTCGTCTTTAAGTAATCCTCGGCAACCTCTACATCGACTTTATACTGAGCCAGAATTTTTTCAACCTCGGAGGAATCGACCAAGATCACCTCTAATTTGGACTTCAGTGCAGTATGTTCCTAGCCAAGGTAATCCTGTTCTGAGGCGGCTGAAGCCAGTCGTGCCCGGAGTTCGTCGTTTAGCCAAGACCACTTGTCGGCTTTGTCCTTTGCCACCCAGAGATGGTCCTTGACCAATTCTAGCTCCTCTTTTGTGGCCTCCTTTTCCGAAGCCAGAATGTCCATTCTTCCCTTCATTACCTCGGCTGTGGTCTTGACCTCATCCATCTCGGCCCGAAGCTGGTCGGTCAAGTCTATCTTCACTTAGACCTGCGAAGTTGCGTCGTTAGTCACCACAAGTAGCTTTTTGTTTTTATCCTCAAATATCTTTACCTTCTCGACCACTTTGCCATGCTCCCATTTCAAAGACGAGGCCTCCTTCTATGCCTTTTCCGGCTCGGTTTGGAAAATCGGGAGGTCCTTGAGAGCCCTGTCTTGTTGTTCACTGAAAACTCTATACATGTCCTTCTTTCCGAATTTCTCTTTGAGCTCGAACTCGAGCTGGCTGATTTCTAAGAGGGATCGAAGAAAGCTTTTATAATGAATCATCGAAGCTTGAAAATAATGAGGTCATTAGAATATGCTAAAACTAAGTAAAATTTGCGAAGGATACAGAGAATATACGTCTTACCCGGTTGAATGTCCGTTGCGCCTCGTTGAAGATGCTCGATGTACCTACTTCGTTCATCTTCATCTAGTCCTCCTCGGTCACCAAGATACGAAGGTAGCTGGCCACACCCACCGGAGCGGACAACACCCGGGCGTCCGTCGGGATAGTAAGAACGATTGTTCTTTTGTGGTCGGGATACACACTCGGGGCAGGGAACTCACTCACTAGCTTGGGGCTCGAGTTCATCTCACCCGCTCCCGATGACATATCCTTTTTTGGGAGCTCCAAGTGACCAAGCCCGGAGTAGTCCTCCAACGCGCTCATGTCCATGCCATCGAAGAACATGTTGAGGGCATCATCCTGGCCTAGTGCCATCTGGCTTTATTTCACTTTATCCGCTAGAGCCTCTTCGAACATTGACTTTGTGTGGGACAACATCTGCGAGATGTAAATGACATCGGCTACCTCCTTTGGGGCAGGAGCGGCTTCTCCGGAGGTCATGGCTTCCGATCCTACTTTTGGTTCCCGAGCTAGAGGGGAATCGACCCCTCGGCCATCTTTCTCGGTCGTCGCCCGCTCTCCCTCTTCGATGGTCGAATCATGAGCAATGAACTCAAGGTCGTCATCCTCAGGGTAATCCCTGAGCCAGAAGAGGGAATCAGGGCCCTGTACCCTATCTTTGTTGTTCGTTTTGTCTTTTTTGGATCCAGACAACAACCCTCTTCTTCTTCACCTCGACGTCTAGGGAGCTAGAGGATTTCCTCTTTCTCTTTTTCTCCTCCTTTGTGGTAGCTCCAGGCTGTCCCAAAGTAGAGGGTTCCGCATGCAAGGACGAGGCCTCATCCCTATCCAATGGCCGAAGCTCGGTGATCTTGGTCAAGCCTGTGAAAGGGAAAAAGACTTAACAAAAATAAAAGTTAAGTATGTAAATGTAATTATTCGGGTAGAGGACTCACCGCGGGAATGACCCTCCCACTTGACCATCGAGAGCTTGCGCCATTCGAGCTCGAAGTAAGACATTTGTTTGCAAATCCCCTCGATCCACTCCTTGAAGCGGGGGATTGCATTGGAGACTTGGGCGGCCGCTGCATGACAGTAGATGCTTGCAATTAGAAAAAGAACAAAAGGAAATAGCAAGTACTCGAGAAGGAGAAGACTTACGGGATGAGTTCCACTTTTCAGGGAACGATATAAATTCGGGGGGAATGCGGTCTCTGGTTTTCACTCGAATGAACCTCCCCTGCCAACCTCGTGCTTGATCTTCATCGATACTCAAAAATAGAACTTTAGTTTCTCGACGTACAAGCTTAATCAGCCCCCTAGAAAGATTCGGGAACTGTAGAGACGAAGCAGGTAGTCGAAGGTAAACCGAGGTGCTTCGGTGTTGTTTAACAAGTGGCGGATAAGGATTACGATTCTCCAGAAGGAAGGGTGAATCTGCCCACAGCAGACCTCGTACCTTTTGCAGAAGCCGAGGATTATAAGGTCCACCGGGGCGAGAGTGAAGGGGTAAGTGTAAACACTTAAATACCTCTCCTCGTGGGTAGTAATGTCCTTATTGGACCTGGGAACGACCACCTCCTTGCCCTCCCAGTTGCAGTACACCTAGACTGTAGGGAGTATATCTTCGGTGATGGAGGATATATACCTCCACACCCCCTCGCTTCGGTCTTGCTTACTGGAAGCCTTCTCGACTTTGAAGTCGTTTTCAATGGAACAGCCCCCAGGAACAAAACTCTTAAAAAGAGGCTCCAGGACCACCTCAGCAACGGACCTCTCGTCATCCGCGGTCGGGTTGGAAGTCGAAGGGGCAATTTGTTGAGGCACATATTTGGAAGTTTTTGCCATAGAATTCTAGCAAATATGAAGATTTGAAGAAAACTATGAAGGTTTGAAGTTGGAGATGAAAATATGAAGATGGGGATGAAGATATGAAGATCTGATTTGAAGGTTTGAAGATTTGAAGATGAAGATATGAAGATCTGATTTGAAGGTTTGAAGATTTGAAGATGAAGATATGAAGATCTGGAAAGCAACGTATGAAGATCTGAATAGTTTAGAGTTAAGTAAAGAATTCGAGGTAAATCAAACAGCTCTGAAATCGAAAAGTAAAAAAGGGGTCAGAGTTTTTATAGAGGGAAAGAGTAATCAGTGAGTGACATTTTGCATTCGAGGATAGTCAATCGGTGGCCGACGCGTGTCTGAAGTCTGAACGACGTGACTGATGGGATGTTTTGCTGACCCGTCAACCCATTGTAACGTACGAAGGAAGAAACCAGGGTTAATTCATCGCTTCCCGATGCTTCGATAAACCTACTCTCCGAAAAATGAGGGAACTATCTATGTATGCGTAAAATCGGGGGCAAAGGCTTCCCCTGATTCCCCGGAGAGAGAACGAAAGGGAAGCACGAATCGACAAAATTATTATTCAAGTCGGGAACTCCTCATACTGAGACCCAGGAAGAACGAATGATCTATCTGAGATCGGACACGGCAAAGAAATGTACCCCGGATCAAGTACGACTCCTGGACCTCAGGAGACAAGGTAAACGATTATGCATAACGGATAGGGGTCCGTAATATTCGCCCTCAATTGGATTTTACGACGTGAATCCCGTTGGCATCAATAATGGATCAACAATTACCGGGAAAACTAGATTCCTTTTTTAGACTTGTATTAGGGTTGAAATTCTCCTACTATATAAAAGGGAAAATTTTCTTTAGTCCAACACATTGTAACACGAAATCCAAGCAATAAAAAGTTTACTTTTGTCCTCTAGCTACTGTTCAAGCATTGTTTGTTTGTTCTATTCTTTTATAACGACCCGACCTGTCGTTTTGAGCTTTAGCGCATCGTTCGGTGATTTGAGGCTCTGAGCAACTTCACTTCAGGTATTATGACTTGTACGCGTGGTTGGAATTTAATTTCGGGAAGTTCGAAGTTGATTTGGAAAGAAAATTCTAATTTCGGAAGTCTTAAGTTGGAGGAGTTGACTAAAGTGTGATTTTTGAGTAAACGACCTCAAAATCGGGATTTGAAGGTTCCAACAGGTTTGTATGATGAGTTTGGACTTGGGCGTATGTCCGGATTGGGTTTTGGATGACCTGGGAGCGTTTCGGCGCCTATTATGAAAGTTGGCATTTTGGAAGAATTTTATAAATTTGATTTGAAATGCATTTCAATGTTATCAATGTCCGTTTGGTATTCCGAGCCTGGGAACAGCTCCGTATGGTGATTCTGGTATAGGGAGCGCGTCCGGATGTGGATTTGGAGGTCCGTAGGTCATTTGGCGAAAGTTGGAATTTGGATGATTTTTGAGAAGTTTGACCGGGAGTGGATTTTTTGATATCGGGATCGGATTCCGATTCCGAAAAATGGAGTAGGTCCATAATATCAATTATGACTTGTGTGCAAAATTTGAGATTAATCGGACGTGAGTTGATAGGTTTCGACATCGATTGTAGGAGTTTGAAGTTCTAAAGTTCATTAAGTTTCAATTGGAGGGTGATTCGTAGTTTTGATGTTGTTTGGAATGATTCGAGGCCTCGACTAAGTTTGTGATGTGTTTTGGGACGTGTTGGTATATTTGGGTGAGGTCCCGAGGGCCTCGGGTGGATTCCGGATGGTTAACAGATCGAGTTTGAACTTGGAAGAAGTGCTGAGGCAACTGATATTTGGTGCAATCGCACCTGCATGAAAAGGGTCGCAGGTGCGAGCCCGCATGTGCGGCGATGTGGTCGCAGAAGAGAATTTGGACGGAGCTGGGATGGCTACAGATGCGAGGTTATTTTTGCATCTGCCAGCCCGCAGATGCGAGGAAAGCTCCGCAGATGCGGATTGCGAGCTGGCAGCTGGAGTCGCAGAAGCGGAAGGTCTCCGCATGTTCTAGACCGCAGGGGCACGTTTGGCATCACAGGTGCAGAGCTGTGCTGGGTAGAGGGTATGTGAAGTTACGGGGTTTTGGCCGCACCTACGAGACCGCATATGCGGTAAAGTGGCTGCAGGTGTGAGAGGTCGTTGGGCAGTGTGCTCTTTTAAGAGCGAGATTTGGCCTATTTCCTTTCATTTTCTCTTGGTTTGGGCGATTCATGGAGAGGTTCAAGTGGATTTGTTTATCATCAATGGCAAGGTAAGTTATCCCCACCTATTTTGGAGTTAAACACATGGTTTTTATATGGATTCAAGCGTGGAAATTGGTATAAATTGTGGGATTTTGATAAAAAACCTAGAATTGGTAATTTTGTATTTTGACCACGAATTTGGGCATGAAATTGAAAATAAATCATATACTTGGGTTCGTGAGGTTATGGGTAATGGTTATCTTCAACAATTTTCGGAATCCGGGGATATGGGCCCGAGGGTTACTTTAACGATTTTTCGAGCGGAGTTGGAAATTGTTGTCAATTGAATTATAAAGAGTGTTAGAGTATACATTTATGGATTTGCACATTTATTGACTACTTTTGGAGCGACGGTCATCTGTTTGAGTTGTTGGAGAGGCTTTAGAGCCGATTATGGAAATGCGGAGCGAGGTAAGTCTCCTTTCTAACCCTGTAAGAGGGAATTAACCCCATAGGTAAATCAAATCATTATATGCTCTATTTGTGGGGGCTACGTACGCACGAGGTGACGAGAGTCCGTGCGTAGATACTATTATGCTTATGTCCGGGTAGTCTAGGACCCATATCATGTTGTACTTGCGATGTCTGCGCCCAACTTGTTAATTTAATTGTTTAAAATATTTAGAAACTTGATAAAAGAATTTTAAAAAGCTTAAACTTTATTTACTTGACCGTTAAATGAGAATTTGTAATTTCCTGGAATATTTTCCCCTTAATAAATCTTGAATTGGTTGCTTAATGTGTTTTTCTCTTTTGTGGAGCGGGCCGAACGCCTCTGTAGCAGATAGATGCATCTATGGTTCGTGCTGTTCGACCTTCGGCAATGCACAATTTAAATATTTATGTTGGATTGGGCCGTACGACCTCGACATGATTTGCGCATGATTAAATTGTTTGCTTTGGAATTTATGATAATTGATATTGTTTCGTTGGCCTGAGATACAAAATGATGAGCGATGAAAAAAAATTGGAAATTTCTTATGAACAAGAGAATTGTTTACTTATTTCATGATATTGAGATTACAACCGTTCTACGTAATCCATGCTTAATTATATCATTGGTATTATATTTATAGGCCGTAGTAAGTGTCCGAGTCGACCCCTCGTCACTACTTCTTCGAGGTTAGGTGGGATACTTACTGCGTACACGTTGATTTACGTACTCATACTACACTTGCTGCACATTTCGTGCAAGCACATATATATCTAGTGGCCTTGTGGGCGCAGAGGTGAGGTTATTGCTGGGATTCAGGTGAGCTGCATTCTATACTACGATCAGCAGCCAACAGAGTCTCCTTTGAAGTATTTATATTTCTCCTGTCCAAATTTGTATTCCGGACATATGTTGTATTTTATTTTACATTCCTAGTTGATGCTCATGCACTTGTGACATCGAGTTTTGGGGTGATTATGGGTTGTCCTGTATTGACATTGTTAAAAATACTATTATTTACTCTATAAATTTCATCTTTTACTTTTTAATTGAAGAAAATATGATTTCAAAAATATTAAAATGAGAACCAAATTAAGTATTTATTTTTGGCTTGCCTGACAGCGGTGTCCGGCGCCATCACGACCTTTAATGGAATTTGGGTCGTGACATCTTTACTCACGATCAAGCATGTACCGAGGGTCCGATCGAGGAAAAATTTCACTTTTTAATCTAAGAACGGTCTTGGTCATCATCTTGCAATTGGTTTGATTGTTTATTTTGTCTTTAATTCATCTATCTATTATTCTTAATAATTCGTATTGAATTAAACTACATATCTTTTAAATCGTGTAAAAGTTTAATTGCTACTCATTTTTGGAGTAAACAGTATTAACAATTAATGATGTCAGATTCTTATTTTAAATTAATACCAATGATAAATCGAAGATAATTAGTCCTCGAGATATGTTGGAAAAATATAAAAAATACTTTCCATAAAATTTACCGGTTATAGTAAAATATCAATACTAGGGACACAATTAACAAAATGGAGCAACATATATTTGAAATTTTTGGCTTTACATAAACAAATCCTTTGAAGAAAAATGAGAATTTGAAAATCAAAGAAAAAACTAATTTAAGAAGAAAAACGAGAGGTTAAAGATTTCTACAACAAAAACAACAACAAACCTAGTGTAATCTCATAAGTGGGGTCTAGAGAGGATAGTATGTACGCAGACCTTATCCCTATCTTTAAGAAGGCAAATATGTTGTTTCCGGTAGACCCTCAGCCCAGGAACGATATAAGGAAGGGCAACAATAGGCACACCAATCAGAAAACTGAAGCAAAAATACAAAACTAATACTAGATACTGCGGATCGGCACAGAGACGTCTATACCTATCTTCGAGAGGCTACCGGACTAATAGGAGCATTTCCCTTCTTGATTTCTCATCGTGCGATTTGATTCCTTTGAGGCTTATGCCTTTATTTCCTTCCTATTCAATCTTATGTGACGTGAAACACTTGTTATAAATTTGGAATCGAGGAATTTTAATGGCACTACAAATGTAAAGCAGGATCTTTCTCCCTGCGTATTCGATTGAGCTAATGTCGTCACCTTGTGGAAGGATGTTCTGCCATCTCAGCTCAGTAGCTGTATTTCTGATGGTTTTGGGGCTATGCACCAATTGCTATGATGTTCATGAGTTATTATCGCACAATATTAAAGTCATGGTAGGATGCTTGTCTACGTGTAGGGGCAGCAGATGAATTGAAAGGAGGTTTTTCTCCATACGTGATTCAGAGGTTCAGCGTTTTATTTCCAGCGGAGGGAAAGGCAATCAGACTAAGAATGCTCAGGTTGGATTGATGGAGGAACGAGACTTGGTCTTTTCAAGTATGGTGGAATCTTCATCCAAGATGTGGTTTCATCGTCTTGATTGAATGTGTTACGTTTGCCGGTATTATGGCCTTCTTCAAATCGCCTTTGAGGCAGAGTATTATGAATGGTGCCGGGGAAGCGGCTGTCAGATGTCGCAGTGTGCTGTGGTTCAGAATCGAATCGGTAATCCTAATGTTGATAGCTCAAGGAAGATAATATCCGGGGAGGTTTAGAGTTGGCGGCGATCTGTTGGTTCGGGTGCTACAGAGATGAATTTTGAGTTAAGGCAACAACTGGGCAATGAAGGATAAGGAAGGACATATGGGAGGTATCTTGCGGTGGTTAAACCTCTAGGAGGCCAAGTGTAAGGAAACATAAGTCGAGTAGTTGCGTAAAAGAGAGGGTTTGACCAAAGTGGGAGAGTGGAAGAGTAGCATACGGGTTCTGTGGTAGGATGGACACATGCCTTGGTGGGGAGTTAGAGTGATTTGGGATTCATGGTGGATAGTGACTAGGTCTACGGGCTTAATTTGGAATATTGGCTGCTATATTGAGCAAGATTGGGTGTGACAGGAGGGAGTTGCTTAATATGAAGCAGGATACAATATGACTTTGGATTGGAATGTATTGTCTCACCTTTAATTGATGTCAATGGGGAGTGAACGGACTTGTACAGCTGGTGAATGAGCATGGGTTCAAGGTGATTTATTGATTTTGTAGTAATTGTACTTGGTGCAGTGCTGTTGGAAGATGTCGGTATGTAATTTTCACATGTGGGTTATCTCCTGTGAGCAGGTTAGCGGTCGTGTGGTGTTGACGAAGCTTCTACGAAGGATTCTACTGGCTATCCGGTAAGAGGTCGGATATATAAATATGGCTAGTGATTCAGAGTGTTCACGAAGTGTTAACAGATGGATTTCGAGGAATTTGGCGGGTTCATTGTGCAAAATCATGTCAATGGGGGATAAGGAGTCTTGGGGGGTTCCAGAGTTATGCAATGGTAGCTTCAGGCTAAGTGGGAGAGCCCCACCGTCTATGATTGGATTGCATAGTTATCAACTTTTGCGGTTTCTGGTTATCAGTATATTGGTGGGTTATTACGACTAAGAAAAGAAAACATCAGTGGTAATTTGAGCAAAGGATTTGAGGAATGTGTGCTGTCTTTGGCCTTATCGGTTCATGTTCAGGTTTTGGGAAGACTCAGAGTTTGTGCTTCGTATAGATGTGATGTACAAGGAAAGTGAGTCAGCTGAGTGCTTCTTTGAGAAGGTGTCCATGTGCTAGTAGGGCCTTGAAGTTTGATCATAATTGAGAACAAGTCATAGTTGGTGACTCTCAACAATAGTTCCAGTGGGTTCAAAAATTCAAAGTGCGGTGCCTAGGGATTTCGAGCCAGTAGTATGGTTAAGTATTTGAGCTTTTACAGTGGGTTATGAAAAGTGGTTTGGAGTGTTCTACGTTATCTTCGGTCTGCGGTGTGGCATTGGAGGAATGAGAGAAAATAACTTCAGATTCATAGAAGGATTTTCAGAATGGTTGTACTAGTTGAAGATGCGTATATGCGCGTAAGGAGGGTATGGGACGGTTCGTGGATTTTGGAGACAATGTGGTCTCGTGAAATAAGATCACTCAGGATGAGTGCGAATTTGGGTTCATGATGTTTTGGATGGAGCTATTATTATTTCTAGGGCAAGTCCCGAGTAAGTTAGAAGAAGTGGCTCGGTTGGAAATGGTTGAATCAATACAGTTATGGCAGTGACCGGTTTCTCCAGCGTGAAGTTATACATATAGTTTGTGGTTGTATATTTGGGCTTGAGCGCCACCACAACTTGGGTGATTTGGGAGGTGTTCGATTCGTATGGCTTTGTTGTGTAAAGGGATTTCCGGAAGAGTTATGGCAGTTTAGATCACGACATGAGGTTATATTTTCTGCGGTTTGGGAATTTAGCTGCGTATAGCATTGGTTCTTCTAAACTGAGCTAAGTAAAAGGTTTCTATATGATAACGTATTTATTTTATTAGTGGATCGGGGGTTATTATGGAATTCTGGTACTCTCACATATTGGCATGTTAGGTGCAGTGAGCGACATAGGAAATTGGAAGATGAGGATCAAGGTTGCGGTTTGGTGTTGACAAGAATGTTACGAGCTCGGATGAGCAGGGAAGAATTCAGATGTTTAGAGTAAGCTGGTATTGTCTTTAGCATCACCGGATATCGGTATCCTGTGTAAGGGGCTTTATGTACTGATTTATGGCTTCTTGATTTGCTTTACAACATTAGTGTGGCCGGTGGTATAGATGTGTAGACTTGTTACCTGGTGTGGAAGGTCGTGGGAGTGTATCCCACTGGAAGATTGTATAAGTGTGACATATAGTCACTTGATTGATTAAAGATTGAAAACCAAGTATGGAGATTTGGTACTATCGCCAATGTGAGAGTTTAGGCCTGAAAGACGCTCTATTCAGTTGGTTGTGAATTATGAAAGTTTGTTCCGGATTCGACAGTTGTTCTTGTATGTCATGGGAAAAAGGGTTATTATAGATCCTTGAAAGATTATTAGCCCAATGCGGTATGGTCAGAATTGGCTTGAGGTCTGTGGATGGATCTAAATGTGAAGGTGGGCTATATATCAGGCCGAATATGTTCATTTCAGCATAATGTTGTTTTCGGAGGGGTCTTCGGGCCTTGGATGTTATTTCTATCGTCAGCTTTTCCGTGTAATCTATATTATACCAGGTGGGTTGTGAGGTGGTTCGATTAATCACACTCGTATTGAGATCCCGTGTAAATTGTGGTGTTGTGAGAGTAGGAAGGCTCTCAAGATACATGTCATTTATTGCACCTTAGTTGTGCTTGAGTTTCATAGCGTATGGCGCTATCCGTCTCCCCAGGATTCATATTATGCACTTCGCGTGCTGGTGGTTGATATTTGGGTGTTTCGCGGGTATGCGTATTTTGCTCGGTAAGTATTTCCTTATAGATTTTATGTTTGGATCGGGTGGAACGCCGCCACAGGTATGTTGTTTGGACTGGGTGGCACACCGCCGCATGTATCATGGTTGGATCGGGTTGCATGCCACAACGATATCATGTGTGGATCGGGTTGCATGCCGCAACAATGTGATGTTGAGTACATTTCCCCATATCTATTCTTGTGTGTTTTGTTTCTCATTTCTGAGGAAGGTTCATAACATCCTTTCGGTTGTTTAATTAGTTATGTGGGTTGAGTAGTTCTTTCCAGAGTTAGTTTTCCTTATGTATTGCATTCGAGTCTGTAGCTCGTTAGCACATTGTGGAATCATATGAGGCTTTTGCAGTGTCGGAGGTGGCTTATTGCCCGAGCAACTTGTACTGGGGTGAGACGCGATTATTGGACATGGGATCAATGCGATCAGATTTATATAAGGCATATTGAAGAGTAAATATTGTTGTTTAGTCCAGAACGAGGTAATGGTTCTTGTCGGAGGGCGAGACTCCATGAATTGTGATTCGGCAGGTGGTTATAAGTTTCTACACTTTTCTTCTATCGTGGAAGTATTGGAAGAGTGGGAAACGGGACTTATATGCTTCATGAGGTGCATTGTGGGCATCAGATTCGTGGGATTTCGACTATCGTTATCAGAGGATGTTATTATGGTCATATGAGTTACACGGTGCATGGTATGAATTCAGTAAAGGTATGCAATCATGTATTGGTGCATCGTGTAGTGATTGAAATGGTGTTCGTATGTTGGAAGCAGGCCTAGTAGAGAATTTCAGATGTTGGAATTTGGATCTAAGGCTTATTTGCCTAAATAAAGGGGAGGATCTTCAGAATTTCTCGAGCTAATGTGCTCAGTCGGGTTGTGGTAGCACGGGTAGGTGCACGAGGTATTAAACAGTGATTTTGGACAACTCTAGAGCAGTTCTTAGCACGTTCGAGGACGGATATATGTTTAAGTGGGAGAGAATGTAACGACCCGACCAACCATTTTGAGCTTTAGCGCATAGTTCGGCGGTTTGAGGCCTTGAGCAGCTTCACTTCAGGTATTATGACTTGTACGCGTGGTCGGAATTTAATTTCGGGAAGTTCGGAGTTGATTTAGAAAGAAAATTCTAATTTCGGAAGCCTTAAGTTGGAGGAGTTGACTAAAGTGTGATTTTTGAGTAAACAACCTCGGAATCAGGATTCAAAAGTTCCAACAGGTGCGTATGATGATTTTGGACTTGGGCGTATATCCGGATCGGGTTTTGAATGACTCGGGAGCGTTTCAACGCCTATTATGGAAGTTAACATTTTGGAAGAAATTCATAAATTTGAGTTGAAGTGCATTTCAATGTTATCAATGTCCGTTTGGGATTCCAAACCTAGGAACAACTCCGTATGGTAATTCTGGTATTGGGAGCGCATCCAGATGTGAATTTGGAGGTCCGTAGGTTATTTGGCGAAAGTTGGAATTTAGATAATTTTTGAGAAGTTTGACCGGGAGTGGACTTTTTGATATCGGGGTCGGATTTCGATTCCGAAAGTTAGAGTAGGCCCATAATGTCAATTATGACCCGTGTGCAAAATTTAAGGTCAATCGGACGTGATTTGATAGTTTACGACATCGATTGTAGGAGTTTGAAGTTCTAAAGTTCATTAAGTTTGAATTGGAGGGTGATTCGTAGTTTCGATCTTATTTGGCGTGATTCGAGGCCTCGACTAAGTTCTTGATGTGTTTTGGGACGTGTTGGTATATTTGGGTGAGGTCCCGAGGGCCTCAGGTGAATTCCAGATGGTTAACAGATCGAGTTTGTACTTGGAAGAAGTGCGGAGGCAGCAGATATCTGGTGCAATCGCACCTGCGTGAAAAGGGACGCAGGTGCGAGCCCGCAGGTACGGCGATGTGGTCTCAGAAGCAAATTTGGACGGAGCTGAGATGGCCGCAGATGCGAGGATGTTTCCGAATCTGCGAGCCCGCAGATGCGAGGAAAGCTCCACAGAAGCGGAATGCGAGCTGGCAGCTGGAGTCGCAGAAGCGAAAGGTCTCCGCATGTGCGAGACTGCATGGGCACGTTTGGCATCGCAGGTGCTGAGCTGTGCTGGGCAGAGGGTATGCGCAAGTGCGAGGTTTTGGCTGCACATGCGAGACCATAGATGCGGTGAAGCAGCCACAGGTGCGAGAGGTTGCTGGGCAGTGTGCTCTTTTAAGAGCGGGATTTGACCCATTTTCTTTTATTTTCTCTTGGTTTGGGCGATTCTTGGAGAGGTTCAAGTGGAGGTTTATATCATCAATGGCAAGGTAAGTTATCCCCACCTATTTTGAGTTAAATACATGATTTTTATATGGATTCAAGTATGGAAATTGGTAGAAATTGTGGGATTTTGATAGAAATTCTAGAATTGGTAATTTTGGATTTTGACCACGAATTTGGGCATGGAAGTGAAAATAAATCATATACTTGGGTTTGTGAGGTTATGGGTAATGGTTATCTTCAAAGATTTTTGGAATTAGGGGACGTGGGCCCGAGAGTTGCTTTGACGATTTTTCGAGCGGAGTTGGAAATTGTTGTCAATTGAATTATAATGAGTGTTAGAGTATATATTTATGGATTTGCACATTTATTGACTACTTTTGGAGCGACGAGCATATGTTTGATTTGTTGGAGAGGCTTTGGAGCCGGTTATGGAAATGCGGAGCGAGGTAAGTCTCCTTTCTAACTTTGTAAGAGGGAATTAACCCCATAGGTAAATCAAATCTTTATGTGCTCTATTTGTGGGGGCTACGTACGTACGAGGTGATGAGAGTCCGTGCGTAGCTACTATTATTCTTATGTCCGGATAGTCTAGGACCCATATCATGTTGTACTTGTGATGTCTGCGCCCTACTTGTTAATTTAATTGTTTAAAACATTTAGAAACTTGATAAAAGAATTTTAAAAATCTTAAACTTCATTTACTTGACCGTTAAATGAGAATTTATAATTTTTTGGAATATTTGCCCCTTAATAAATCTTGAATTGGTTGCTTAATGTGTTTTTCTCTTTTGTGGAGCGAGCCGAACGCCTCGGTAGCAGATAGATGCATCTATGGTTCGTGTTGTTCGACCCTCGACAATGCACAATTTAAATATTTATGTTGGATCGGGCCGTACGACCTCGACATGATTTGCGCATGATTAAATTGTTTGCTTTGGAATTTATGATAATTGATATGGTTTTGTTGTCCTGAGACACAAAATGATGAGCGATGAAAACAATTTTGGAAATTTCTTATTAACAAAAGAATTGTTTACTTATTTCATGATATTGAGCTTACAGCCGTTCTACGCAATCCATGCTTAATTATATCTGTATTATATTTATAGGCTGTAGTAAGTGTTTGAGTTGACCCATCGTCACTACTTTTTCGAGGTTAGGCGGGATACTTACTGGGTACACGTTGATTTACGTACTCATACTACACTTGCTGCACATTTCGTGCAGGTACATATATATCTAGTGGCCTTGTGTGTGCAGAGGCGCGGTTATTGCGGGGACTTAGGTGAGCTGCATTCTATACTACGATCAGCAGCCAGCAGAGTCTCCTTCGAAGTATTTATATTTCTCCTGTCCAAATTTGTATTCCGGACAGATGTTGTATTTTATTTTACTGTAACGACCTGGCCGGTTGTTTTAAAAATTTAAGTCTCGTTCGGCAGCATAAGGCCCTGAGCAGTTTCATATTATGTGTATTGACTTGCGTGCGTGATTGAATTCGGTTACCGGTTATTTCTGAGTGATTTGGGACACTTAGTCCCTAAAACGGAAGCTTAAGACTTAGGATTTTGACCGTAGTCGGAACTATGTGAAGACAACTCCGGAATGGAGTTCTGTCAGTTCCATTAGCTCCGTTAGGTGATTTTGAACTTAGGAGCGTGTCAGGACTGTAAATCCGAGGTCTGTAACTGATTTAGGCTTGAAATGGCGAAAGTCGAATTTTTGAAGATTTGAACCAGAAGAGGACTTTTTGATATCGGGGTCGGAATGCGATTCCGAGAGTTGGAACAGCTCCGTTATGTTATTTGGGACTTGCCTGCAAAATTTGACGTCATTCCGGGTTGATTTGATAGGTTTCGGCACGGAGTTTAGAAGTTGAAAGATTTAAAAATTTATAAGTTCGATTCATGGTGCGATGCGTAGTTTCAACGTTAGTTGATGTGATTTGAGGGCTCAACTAAGTTCGTATGGTGTTTTAGGATTGGTTGATATGTTTGGTTGAGGTCTCGGGGGCCTCGAGTGAGTTTCGGGTGCTTAACGGACTAAAAGTTTGATTGGTGTTACTGCTAAGTCTTCAGGCTTCTGGTATTTTTGCACCTACGGTGAAGAGACCCCAGGTGCGAAAGCGTACGTGCGGAGACGCAAGCGCAGAAGCGGAAAAAATGGAGGAGTGCCAGGGGATGCAGGTGCGAGGACGATGCCCGCAGATGCGAAGGTTGAGGCGCAGGTGCGAGAAGAGCTGGACTTGACAGTCTCCGCAGGTGCAGAGAGTTTGTGCGCATCAGCGGCTCTGCAGAAGCGGATTTTGGCGCGCAGAAGCGAGAGGAAGCGCAGGTGCGGTTTGGACGTGCGCACCTGCGGTCGTGCAAATTCGGCTAATTATGTCACAGGTGCGGTCACGCTTGGGCAGAAAAGGGAAATCCGAGGGTTTGGTTTCATTCTTCATTTTTGGACTTGAGAGCTCGGAATTTAACGATTGTTCATGGGATTTTCAGAGGGAGCTTTGGGGTAATGATTCCTAACTCGTTTTTGGTTGTATTTCATTAATCTATAGCTGTTTTCTCCATTTAGTTTCGGATTTTTGGTGTTGAAATTGGAAAAAATTGGAAGAACTTCTTCAATAAAGATTTTGAGTTTTGAAGGGGGGTTTATGGTCGGATTTGAGTAATTCCTATATGGTTGGACTCGTGAGTGAATGAGTGTTCGTATTTTGTGATTTTTACCTGATTCCGAGATGTGGGGCCGGGTCGACCTTTTAGGGGGAATTTCAGAATTTTTATTAAATTATTGATTTCATTTATTAGATAAGTCTATTATTGTTGTATTCATGTTATGCAATTGTGTTTGGCTAGATTTGGGCCATTCGGAGCCGGATATTAGTGAAAAGGCATTGTGACCGATTGTTTGAGCTTGGTTCGAGGTAAGTATCTTGCCTAACCTTGTGTGGGGGACTTCCCCTTAGGATTTGAGTCTTCTATGTTGATTGTAGTCCGTGTACACGGGGTGACGAGTGCGTGCACGGACTTATTTGTGGAAAATTGGCCTTTTAGGGTTCTTAGGTCCTTGTATTCATTGAATATGCAATTGTTCTTATTATGATTATATATCTTAATTACTAGATTTACATCTACCTGCTTAATTAGAATCAATTGCTTCATGATCCACTATTATTCTTACTTGATTCATATGTGCTTTAATCGAAATTGTTATTTCTTTATAGCCATGCGATCTTTTCATAACTGCTTACCTTTATTTGAAATTTATATTATTTTATCCTATAATTATTCAGTTTTAATTGAGGTTATGATTAATTTTTCGCTGCTTATCTTTAATTGAATTGTTGAATATCCTTCGTAATTTCCTCAACCTTAAAAGAAGTTTAGATATCCTATATCTTAGTCGACTTATTTTATTTGGCATTATTTGATTCGTGATAGCTTTCCTGTTGTTGAAGTGTATATTGTGGGATCGTTGCTACACATTAGTTTTTCCTTTGTTGAGCTGTTCTCTTTACGCCTAGCATTCTTTACTATGGTTATTCCTTGTGAATTGGTTCTACCATTTCTTTGTGAATTAAAGTTCTTGAGTTGACTTACTTGTCGTACTTTGTATTATTGTCATTGTTGATGTTGTGGTGATGCACGAGGTTTCTGCCGTACGGTTGTTATTATGGAGTTGCACGAGATTTCTGACGTGCTATTGTTACCATTGATATTTGCACATGCGGCATGACAAGGCGGGATATGTATGTATATATATATATATATATATATATATATGGGTTGCTCATGTGGCGATACAAGGTGGGAACATTATTATACACATGTGGCGAGACAAGGCGGGCATTTATGTTACTATTATACACGTGGCGAGACAAGGTGGGCTGTGTCAGGGATTGATTTGTGATGATTTATGGCCTGGGGGCATTCTTGTTGTTGATATTTGTGTAGTGGTATACGTACCTGTGTGAGATTTATCTTGTGAAAGCTGTGAGAAAATATTCTACGTATTGTCCGTTCTTCTTCTTCCTTATGCTTATTTGCCGGTATGGACTATGTTAGGACACTTGCACAAGCATATACGTAGTTAAGCACTCTTGTCGGATAAGAGGTGTTCTTGATATTATTGAGCATAGATGCTCACCCTTGTTTACTGGTCTTCTATGTGAGAATGGCTCTATTGGCACATGAGTCGGCAGTACGGTTATGAGATGTTATGAGGGCACAGGATGCCAAGTATTAGAGTTCAGGTATTGAGATTCGTGAGTTGTGATTTGTCCGAGGTTCGGTACTTCGTGGAGTTGTTGACTAAAACCTGATGTAAAAGCGGTTATAGTTGCTGAGTTATTACTTGTCCTAACTGTATTTGTGATTTCGAATTTAGGTTGTGTTCCATTCACCTTTCTGTGTCATTTTCATGATATTCCGCTGATACTTGTTATTTTCTTCCTTATTGCCATCACTGTACTGTGAGCCATATTGCATAGTCTTTATGTGACATCATACTTCTGTTGTTCATGTACTTATATCTGTTCAGTTTATTAGACCAGTGGGTGTCTTGACTGTTCCTCGCCACTACTCCATCGAGGTTAGTCTTGATACTTACTGGGCACCGCTGTACTGTGCTCATGCTACTCTTCTGCATATTTTTGTGCAGATCCAGGTACTTTTTCGTTAGCTAGCTGTATGGACTGTTGCTGTGGAGACTCAAGGTAAACCTGCTGCCTTGTTCGCAGGTTTCGGAGTCACCTTCAACTTTTCATTTTGCACTGTTTATTCTTATTTGTGGACAGTTGTATTTAGAAGTTTTCTAGCAAATACTCTGTAGAGCTTATGACTTGTACTACCGGATTTTGAGAATTTTAAGAGATTCTATTTAAATAATGTTGTTTGTTTTAATTATTGTTAGGCTTACCTAGTCCCTAAGACTAGGTGCCATCACGATACCCAACGGAGGAAAAATTGGGTTGTGACATTTACATTCCTAGTTGATGCTCATGCACTTGTGACACCGAGTTTTGGGGTGATTATGGGTTGTCCTGTATTGAAATTGTTAAAAATACTATTATTTACTTTGTAAATTCTATCTTTTACTATTTAATTGAAGGACATATGATTTCAAAAATATTAAAATGAGAACCACATTAAGTATTTATTTTTAGCTTGCCTGACAGCGATATCCGGCGCCATCACGACCTTTAATGGAATTTGAGTCATGACATCTTTACTCACGATCGAGCATGTACCGAGGGTCCGATCGAGGAAGAATTTCACTTTTTAATCTAAGAACGGGCTTGGTCATCATCTTGCAATTTGTTTGATCGTTTATTTTGTCTTTAATTCATCTATCTGTTATTCTTAATAATTCGTATTGAATTAAACCACATATCCTTTAAATCGTATATAAATTTAATTGTTACGCATTTTTGGAGTAAACAGTAGTAACAATTAAAGATGTCACATTCTTATTTTAAATTAATACCAATGATAAATCGAAGATAATTAGTCCTCGAGATATGTTGGAAAAATATAAAAAATACTTTACATAAAATTGACCGGTTATAGTAAAATATCAATACTAGGGACACAATTAACAAAATGGAGCAACATATATTTGAAATTTTTGGCTTTACATAAACAAATCCTTTGAAGCAAAATGAGAATTTGAAAATCAAAGAAAAAACTAATTTAAGAAGAATAACGAGAAGTTAAAGATTTCAACAACAAAAGACAACAACAAACTTAGTGTAATCTCATAAGTGGGGTCTAGAGAGGATAGTATGTACGCAGACCTTATCCCTACCTTTAAGAAAGCAAATATGTTATTTTCGGTTGACCCTCGACTCAGGAACGATAAAAGGAAGGGCAACAACAAGCACACCAATTAGAAAACCGAAGCAAAAATACAAAACTAATACTAGATACTGCAATCAGAAAATCGAAACGAAAGCAACAACAAATAATAACATAAGTCAAGAAATACGAAAATACATTAAGTCATGTACTAAAGCTGCTGTTACAAATAAGGACAGCGCTTTTCTACCTAACGTTTTACCTTTATTCTCAACGTCCATGCCTTTCTATCTATGGTCATGATTAACTTTTATAAAACATCGGTATTACTGCTAAAATTTCAATCATTAAGAAATTTACATCTTATACTTCATTCTAATTAAGGTTATCTTTTGTCTTCTGGATGATCCTTTTTTACCTTTTGAAGATTTCGTAAATGGCTATCTCATTTAGCTTTTGACTTTAATGTCACGGGAGGTTCTCTATCACATTTAAACGGCGAAGGAGTATATTTTTCTAATCCAATAAGTTAAGAAAATAAGGTACTATAATATACTAAAATTATAGCGTAGGAGACAAGGCAAATCAAAAGCATAAGAAACATCAGTCCTACGACAAGCCAAGTCATTCTCCCTTGACTTTATAGCATTATCCTAGTAAAGTTCAAAAGGAAAAGGAAACAACATTTCTCTATTATTTGCATAAAATTACAGTCCACTATGTAGCCATATTTTTAAGTTTGGGGTCGCATAGCCAATTATTATTTTGCCCCAATATATAACATTATATATTTATTATATAATTTATATTATATTATATTATATTATATTATGGTTTCACTCTGCATAGAAGTGTCTGATTTCTCATATTGATTAATGGAACGAAGTAAATTTCTTTTGACTTCTTCCAGGTAGTTGTTAATCATTTCTTCTTTATCTCCTTCCTGAAAGGAGATTTTTCTGGCAATATACCGTACTGAGCTGTCATCAATTACCTCTTTCTGAGGTTTGCTGGAATATTCTTGGATTTTTGTTTTGATGGAATCCAAGAGTTCTTGACCATATAATATCTTCGTTTTGGGATCTTTTTTCATTAGTGTATCCCAAAAGTTGTTGAAAAAGGTCATGTATAAGCACGGGACTTGTTCTTCGGTGAATCCAACTTCTGGAGTCCATTTATGAATCTAGGGAATAGAGAATTCCAGAAAGAAATAAATCTGGTCAATTTTTTCTGGGTAACAGATATGATCTGCGTGATATAAATTGTTTATAAAAGGGAAAATTTTTATTCATTCTTTGTATAACATGAGAAATGGATTATGTAAAATTTTTACTGTCGGACCGTGGTATGACCACCAATTTAGAAACCAATTATGAATAGCCTCTGCAAATATCTTTGCACATACTTTAATAAACCAAGTATGTTTGTGTCGATCATTATTGTAGTATAACACTTTATCAAATGCTTGGATATAATTCCAACAGGTAAAATTCATTCGAGATTTGTTAAGGCTTATCTGCCTTTTCTTTCATTGTGGATATAGCCCAGTCTTCAACAGATATAATCTGTTTAATTATAATCTTTGAAAAGTTATAAACGTTCTCGTCTGTGCTATAACCAGAAAAGTGCTGAAACTCTGCACTGCCAGTACTGGTGAGTATTGTTTCATAATAAGAGCGGGTTTTGTATGACTCACCCGGATAATATAATCCATTTATCAAATATCTTTGGAATATCTTCCATGGCTCTTCTTTTCTCTGAATATCAGAATTTTCTAAAAGAAATATCATTTCTTTTTTAGACACTCTTTCATATGACTTGATATCATCATTGTCATCTTTTGTAATAGAAACAAAAATATCACTTTGCTTAGCAGAAGTATCTTTCTATTTTTGAGCAGTCAAATATGCCTACAAATGTGCGTATAACGGACTATCTTCTGGAATATCTTCCAGATGGACGGATGGTCCGATCGATGATTCTTCTCTGAGAGGTATCCTCTCATTGGTTAAACTCTTTCTTCCCATTTGTATAACTGGGGAGTTTGATGTGGATCCGTATGACGATCCTGAAGGTGATGATCTTCCTCTGGACTATGGGGATGATCTTCCCTAACCTCTACCTCTTCCCCTACCCCAGGGGGTTCCATTCTGTAAATATTCACGAGATAAGAAATCTGGTAGAGAATTATCAATTCCCTTTTTGTATTGTATTTCAAAATCAAAAGGGGCTAATTGAGCCTGCCATCTTGCAAATATCATTTTTGAGGCATCATGTTTAAAGTCTTTGTTAAACATATATTTAACAGATTGTGCGTCAGTTTTTATCAAAAATTTTTGATTGTATAAATCGTCTTGAAATTTTAAAATATATTTTACTATGGTTAACATTTTATGTGCCACAGTAGCGTATTTTCTCTAGGCTTCAGACCATTTACCAGAGTAGAATCTAATCAGATATTCATGCTTATTATTGAAATTTATTTGTTTCAAAATCCCTACGTAACCAATATTAGATGCATCGGTCTCTATAATCTTTTGCCATGCAGGATTAGCAAGGGTCAAGCAAGGTAAAGTTTTAACACGTTGCTTAATATTTTTAACCAAGGTAGTATGACTATCAGTCCAAAGATTTTTATAATCTTTTTTTAGCCTATCATATAAAGGGGCTAAATCACGTGACAAATCTTTATAAAAAAGGCGATATATAATTTAAACTTCCCAAAAATCTTTGTAACTGAGTTCTATCAGTAATAACATCGGGAAATTTTGAAGCAAAATCGATCGATCTTTGAATAGGAGTAATCTTTCCTTGACAAATATAATGTCCTAAAAATCGAATGTTAGTTTGGAATAAACTCATTTTTTGTTTTGAGATAACCAAACTATTTTGTATAACAATTCTTTTAAAAATATCTAGATGCTTAATATGCATTTCAAGTATTTTGAAAAATACCAAAATATCATCGATATAAACGATGATAAAGTCTAGATAGGGGTTGAAAATATCATTCATAATGTTTTGAAATTCAGAAGGGGCATTCTTCAAACCAAAAGGCATAACATTCCATTCATATTGCCCAAATGGAACATTAAAAGCAGTTCTATAAGTATGTTCTTTAAATATTTGAATCTGCCAATATCCAGATTTTAAATCAAATTTTGAAAATATATTGGCATCATATAATCTTGACAATAAATCTCTTTTATTGGGAATAGGATATCTAACCCACTTCAAATATTTATTCAAGGGTTTATAATTAATGATCAATCTAGGAATACCACATTCCTTTTCAGCTGTGTTATTAACATAAAAAGCTGTGCAAGACCAAGGAGATTTTGAGGGTTTTATCAAACCCTTTTGTAACAAGTTATCAATCTCTTTTTTGCAGAATTTCATCAATTCCGCGTTCGCTGACAAGGTCGAGATTTAGTAGGAATATCATCCTCAGAGAAATTATCTTCATAAGGCAGAGTGACAATATGCTTTTTTCTATTCCAAAAAGTACTGGGATGTTCTGCACAAATATCAATAGCAATATTTTCAGAAATCAATTTGATTTTTTCTTGTACTTTAGTAGAATTCAAAGTATCAAATATATTCATATTAAACAATTCTAACTGCAAAGAATCAATATGTTTCTGCTTCATATCAATTAAAGCGTTAATATCTCTAGGTACTGGATCTGTAACAAAAGTATAACTTATCTCTTTATCCTTATAAGTAGCAGTAAAACCTTTCGAGTCTATGCTAGTAAAAGGATAAATGGCGTTAATAAATGGTGATCCAAGTATAATATGAGGGTATAACTGGTTTTTAACCAAGAAAAAGAAGTGAGGAATGCAGACTTTATTCTGACAAATACCCGTATTAGGTAATTTATACTTTATATCTAAAGCATGTCCGGACGCAGATCTAACCATATGAGTAGTCTTTTGAAAATATTTCGTAGGTATTAAATCTTCTTGAATGCAGCTAACATCTGCTCCACTATCAATCATGGCAATGTTTGTAATAGAAAAACTATTATCAATGAGAATGGTACATTTGATATACCATTTATGAGCAGTAATAATTTGCATCATTCCTAAAAACATATCATGTTTAGGGTCAAAACTAATAGATTTTTCTTTAATATCATTTTCAAAAATACCTTTATTTTTAGCATTAGATTTCTCAGCTGGAGAATTGATTTTCTCAATCTGAGTAATCCTATGATCACAAATCATTTGATTTTGTTTAAGAGATTTGATCTCTCGTTTCAAGTTTTCAACTTCAATTTTTAAATCATCGAAAGAAGAATCTCTTGCTGGAGTTGTATTTTTATTTAAAAGACGGTTATTAACTTCTAGCAAAGAATAAGGCGGGGAATATTCAAATTCTTTTTCAAAAGGTTTTGAAGAACTAGAACTTGAACTAGCAGCCAAATTAATAATTTTTCACGAAGTTTTTTATCAGTAACTTCTTTTAAAAGTTCTATCACATTATCAGATGTAATAATTTTTATGTTCATATCTTGGAACTGAGATTGCAATTTATAAAATTCATCATCATCACAAGTGCATGTATTACCATTGCAAGTTGTACAAGTATTATCAACATTTTTATCACTATCAGATAAATCAAGTAAATCTACTTCAGCTTCAGATTCTGACTCAGAATAATAATCAGATTCTGATCCAGAAGTGTATAACAAACCATAAACCTTATCACGTAACTCATCGTCTAGTCCTAAGGTTTTCAGTTTTTGAAGCTTACAATTCGGGGCTATATGGCCAAATTTACCACACTTGTAACACTTAATGTCAGCAAAATCTCGCTTAGACCTATTTTTGGTAAATCTAGTAGCCTTACGATGGTCTTTCTTATCTTCTCGTTCTTCTTTGGATCTATATCTAGATCTCTTTCTCCTATAAGGACTATCTTGGTTGGGGTATCTATGATACTTATGTTTCTTCTTCTTATGAGTAGAAGTCTCGGGTAGACCGAACTGAGTACAAAAATCTCCTAACTGGGATTTTTCTTTTAGCTTATCTATCTTAAGATGTCTGGATAACTTTAACTCATTGCACAAGTTTAATCCTTCTTGTTTTCATATTCCTATCAACTTACCATAGGTATAATTGTTGTACGGGATTTTACCAAAACTACCTCTTAGAGTCTTTCTAACTCTTTCAGCAAATAAGGAGAGAAGTCCATCTATAAACTTGGCTTTCCAATGGTCAAATTTATTTTCGGGTAATTCCATAACCCTACTCATAAAGGTATATTTATACTATCTGAATTCACCTAAGGTCCTACATCTAAGACCATTAAGGAGAGTACGAACTGTCTCATGCTGGTTGGTAAATCTACCGTTGAAGTGTTCTAATATAGTAAGAATAAGAGTATACACAACATCTTCTCTATTTGCCACTAGGGCCATGCCTAAGTTATCAACTCCTTCATCAGGGGCTTGAGCATTAATAACCATTGCTCTTTCTTCGACAGTCAAATAATTATCCCACCAACCACGAAGTTGGCCAGTAAAACCTACAACAATTATTTTGTAAATAGCTCTATCTGTATTTTTCACACTTTTACAGATAGTTGCATACATCAACATTCTATGCACAAGAATTGTCAATTGTCTATCAGTCAATCCATCAAGATTCCATTCGTAAATTTCGGAATCACTGTAAGATGTATTAGTCTGATTCCAATCACGTTCCTCTATTAAAATATCTTGAGGAGTAGGACGATTGTAATAATAAGTTTTCATTCTAGTTTATCAGCATATCTGCTATCAGCAAACTTACTATTCTTTTTGGGATAACCTCTGAGTTTATTAAACTCTGACAAAATATTATTTTTATAATCAAAAGTATTATCTAATTTATCAGCAAAATCTTTTGATAAATCAATAGGTTTGATATTCAAGCCGGATAACTTTTTATCAAGAAGTTCTTCTAAATCATTTAAAGATTTAAATTTAAAATCCTGAATCTCAGGGGGTCTTTGAATATGAGTCAGAACAATTTGAGCTCCTGACTTGCTTCCTGAAGTAGAGGCAATATCAGTTATTTTCTTACTAGTACTCATATCTTTTATCAAAACTGTTAAATCTTCAAGTTTTTTATCAAGAAAACTGATTTGTTCTCCCAAAACTTTAACATATAAGCTCAAATAATTATTTTGAAAAATTAATTTATTAATTTTTGTGACGCTGGCTGCAGCAACATCTTCATCAATAAAGTTTTGAAATGCAGTAAAAGTAATACCTGTATTATTAGGTAAAACAAAAGGTGCTTGAGGAGGGTAAATGGCTTTAGTAATATTGCCACTCCCGTCTTTATAAGATCTTTCCAAAACTTTTATAAAAAATGGTAAATATATGGTTATAAACCAAGGAACAAAATACATAATTTGATTATGTAAAGTACAAGTTTCATAAAATTCTTGAGAAATATTGTTTAAATCCTCTTTGCTATAAGTATCAAAAAACCAAGTTTTAAACCGGTTTCATTTATCACTGAAAAATTCTTTTTGAATATAACCTCTAGCTTATGACCCTGGACTAAAATCAATTTGGTGTGGAATCATTTAAACTTCATTTGGGTCAAAATCCATCTCGGATGCAGAAGGAATATCCTTATCAGAAATATTATTATTATCCTGAACAATATTTGTCTGGGGGTTAATCTTAACCCTTTCAACTGGCTTATTATCTACTTTATTAAAAATTATATGCAAAGATGCAGCACGATTTTTAGCTGGTCCATAGGCTGGTTCAACAGGAGAAATATGTTAAATATCGGGTAACAGTCTATGATTGGTAAAGGAATATCTATTATAATTAGAACTAGTAGAAGGCAACAGTCTATTATTAGAAAATGACTGTCTACTATAAGTGAAACTTTCATCATCAAACTGAATGCAAATCCTACCATCCGGATTTTGAGTAATATGAGAATACTCAGTATTACTGACAACATTAGTTATCTGACTGGGGGATATAACCGAATCCAAAGTCCATGTAGTTGGAAAGTTAATTTCTTCCCACTTAATAGGTCTCCT